>OU015464.1:12560536-12865831 GCA_907164805.1 Brachyptera putata | reverse complement strand
TTTTTATTTTTTTGATCGTGGCCGTGTTTTTCCAGCCAATCAACTTCTAAGTGCTTTTTTTTGTCCGGTTGTTCTTAGGTTTTTAAGGACCCGTGTGAATCAAAAGGGGATTTTTTATTTTATTCACGTTTTTTGTGTGGGTTCGAAAGAAAATTGGGTATTTCCGATTCTTTATGTGGAATATTGGATGGTTGGTGACGTGTTTTCAGAATTTTATTTTAGTGTTTTTTGGTAATCGTTGTTCAGGAGGTGTGAATCTACGTTTTCTTTTTTCCCACGTGTGGTTTACAGTTTTTAAATCCAAATTTTCGATGGTGGCGTGTTTAAAATTTTTGAATGCGTGTGGTAATCTAGTTTTCAAGGAAGTGTGAATCTAAGATTTATTTCATATCATCGTGTGTAGTTCACAGTTTTTTTATATTTCCAATTTGATTGTGTGCCGTGTTTCAGACTTTATTTTGAATGCGTGTGGTGATCTAGTTTTCAAGGAAGTGTGAATCTGAAATGTATTTCATTGTTCGTGTGGAGTTCACAGTTTCTAGATGCATAATTAAATTTGCGCCGGGTTTAGAATAATTTTAATTTTGTGGTAATCCTTTACAAGGAAGTGTGAATCTACGATTTATATTATTTATTCGTGTGAAGTTACAATGATTTTTTAGTTTTTTATTTCATCGTGTGCGTGTTCAGATTGTATTTCAATGCGTGTTCTTAATCTAGCTTTCTAGGATGTGTGAATCTACGTTATATTTCATTTCATCATGTGAAGTTAATAGTATATTTTGATCTATCATTCAATTCATTCTATCGTCTGACATGTATTAGAATATTTTGTCATTGCGTGTTGTTATATAGTATTTAAAGATTGCAAATCTACAATTTACTTTTTCTAAGCTTGTGAAGTTAACAGTTATTGTTTATCCATTATTTGATATATTTCATTGTGTGCCGTGTATTAGAATTTATTTTGAATGCATGTGGTATTTTGTTTTGAGGAAATGTTGTACCACGGTTTTTTTATTTAAGCTTGTAAGTTCACAGTTTTTTATAATGCATGATTTGATTGTGTGTGTTCCCAGAATCATTTCAATGCTTGGGGGTAAACTGTTTTAAAAGGAGTATGATTTTACGATTTTTTTTTTTCAAAGTGCGAAGGGTTCCCAGTTTTATAGTCCCATTTAAGTCCCACGCATATTTTGTCCACTGTGATGATAACGCAAGGTTGTAGACCTGCTTGTAATATAAGTATGGATGTCCAGCATCTAAAGTCAACTATAGGTTAGACAGCTAGTTTAAAAATTGTAGAATAGTAACGCAAGGTTTTAAACTGCTTGTACGTCTGTACGATCCCTTATGACTCAGTGAAAAATTTCCTATAGAATGAATGGAAATAATATGTTTGTTTATTACAAGTTACCTCCTGCAAATTGTGATTTTTGCATTTCTTTGAATCTTCTTAGTCACTACCAATAGAAAACTAATTCACTTTCAATATCCTATTCACAGATTGCAATACTTCCCAGCAGATAATAGGTCAATTAGTTCCCCTGTAATTTAATCAAATTACTACGCTGTAATAGTGCCTAAGACGGGTAAGTATATTGTCTCAGGACCGGACAAGAGACGGCGTTGAATCCATTGTTGATGTTATATTCTTATGTCGTAGTTATTGCCAAACGTCTTTAGAGGCCGCAGTTACAGCTACTGGATCGTCTCACCCACAGCTGCTGGTACCCGGTAGTTCAATAAACTGTAAAATCAATCATTTGCAAAATGATTGAATAGCATTTTCATCACGTTGTAGTAATTTTAATTTTTTCACAATTAAAATTATCTGTACTTAAGAATATATGAAACAATATCAAATTTGGGGCATTTTTTTTTTTTCCACTTTTCTGATGTCATAAACAGGACTTTGACAATTTTTTTACATTTTCATACGATTTGAAAAAAAGGCTTTATAGAGGAAGTCAAAATTTCCAATCAATGTTTCTGATTCCCCCAAATTTAAAACTTTGTACACTTTCAATTAACAATTGGGTTCCTTGTTTCCAGTTTTGTGTCCCGGGAATAAAAGGAGGCAGCCCAAAAAATGAGCAGAGAATCGACGCTCATGGCGGTGCCATTTTCGATGTGGACACTCTGCGTTCTTTCTTTCGATTTCATAAACCACAAGATTTTCCCAGCGGCTAAGATCAAAAAAAAGGGGGGGTACCTTCTTTATTTTTAAAACCTAATTTTTCCCATGTTTTGGTATTTTTTGATATTTGGACAATAAAACAGAAGTAGGTAAAACTGCTGGAACTTAAAGTTTTTACTAATTTTTAGGATTATAGCACCCTTATGATTTTTAATGAGCCTCGTTTAGTGTCAATCAAATAGGCCCATCAGACCCTGGTTTAAGCGACTTAATTATGTATAGACGGGTTCCAAACTTGTTGAAAAATTAGTACGAATCCGGTGTCATGTAATGCAGAGTGGGGTGGGTCGCGGGTTTAACGTTGAAGATATTACCTCAATGTTGAAAGCCCTGAATACATAAAGGGGATTTCCACAAAGGTGTTAGTAAACCTTTTCCCTTTTTGTGTAGCTTTTAATATGGGTACAAGTTGTTTTTCTGAACAAAAAACCCTTGTAAAGGCAACAATTTTAAATTCAGATAAAATAACCATTTTTTAGGTTTGGGGTTTTAAAGCCCCCAAAAATAGAAAGGGGAGATGGGGAAAACGTTGTCTTTTTTATAATTTTTTGTTTTTTTACCAGATAGACTTGTGAAAAATTGAAAGGAATTGGGAATTTCACGGAAAAAAGGGGATCACATAAAAAAAATAATTTTTGAATTTGGGGGTGTAGACCCAATTTATTTAAAAAAAATTTTTTACCATATTTTTCTGAAATTTTTTAAAACTCTATACAAGAAGTAATAAAACAAATTTTTTCAAAAAAAAAGGTTTGATAAAAAAATTTATTTTCGGCCCCAAACTTCTGGAAAATTTAAATTGACTGGTCCGGGAAAAGAACTCCGGTCTATCTATAAAGTCTTTAGTGCGCAGCCCGGGTTCCAGTCCTCCACGGGTTTCAAACAAATTTCGGGTTTTTAAATTTTTCCGGATTAAAGTTTTCCAAAATTAAAAGATCTCCAGTTTCGCTTTCCCATTTTGGGGGAAATTCCAGGACCCAAGGAATTCCATAAAAGAGGGTGCGGGTTTATCATTGGTTTTGTCTCGGCCCTTTTCCCTTTGAAAGGGTTTTTTATTTCAACGTGTTAAATGGTATAAGTTATCCAGGATTGTTTAGCGGTTTTGGGGTTTTCGGCTTCCGCGGGAAATTGAAAAATCACCAGGATCCCAAATTTTCCCTGCAGGGAAATTCAAGCTTGTTCGGGTTTCGGGGATCCAGGCAAAAAAGGTTTTGTTGAGATTCAATCCCCCCCGGGGCCTTTACCCAGGTCAAAAATTGTTTGCGTTTTCAGGATTTTGGGCCCTCCTCAGCTTTCAAGACCCCCGGGAAATTCCCGGGATTTTTGTAGGACTTAAAGTTCCCCAGGACTTAAGGGGTGTCAGGATTCAAGTTTCCCCCCAATTTCCCAAGATTCCCCCAAAAATTCAAGGGGTCGCCCGGGTTCAAGTTTCCCCCACGAAAAAAGTTTCCCTAAAGGGATTTTGGGCTTCAAAGGTTTTCAAGTTTCCCCAGGTTTTTTAATTTCCCCGGGTTTTATCTTCCCCAGGATTTCAAACCCCTTGTGGGGATTCAAGCCCCCCAAAGGGATTTAAATTTTCCCCGGGATTCAATCCCCCGGGGGATTTAAATTTTCTTCTCCAGGACTTCAAGTTCCCAGGTTTTAAAGGGCCCCCCCGGACTTAAAGGGTCGTCAGGTTTCAAGTTTTAAGCAGGCCCTTCCCAAGCCCCCGGCCTTTGCCCTGGTGAAAGGGATTCAAGTTCTTGGGGACTTTGGCTTCTTCAGGACTTCAAGCTACTTGGGGAATTCAAGTTTCTTCAAGACTTCTAGAATTGTCAGGATTCAGGTTTTCTGCCAGGACTTCAAGCTTCCCCCGGAAATTTGTTTTTGTCGTCAGGATTGAAGTTTCCCCTGGTTTTAAAGCTTTTGAGGACTTTGAGTTTTCCCCAAAGGGAATCCTAAGCGTTGTCACCCGGTTTCCAGGCTTCTGCCATGCTTCCAGTTTCCCACAGGATTTTCGAGCTCGTCAGGTTTGAAAAAATTCCCCGGGACTTAAAGGGCGAGGACTTCATGTGGTGTAAGGATTCAAGTTTTCCCAGGACTAAAAGTTTCCCCCAGTCCCTTCAATCTGCCCCAAACTTCTAGCTTTGTCAGGATTCAGGTTTCCCCGGGATTTAAAGCTTCCCCGGGAATTGGGGCCCTGGGCGGAAATTCGGGGTTCGTTGCAGGATTTCCCGATTCCCCGGGAAATTCGAGCTAAACAGGACTACAGGCTTTCCCAGGATTTAAAATTTCCCCCAAAGATTTTGAGGCCCTCAGGCCTTCAATTTTCCCGGATTTATTTCCCCCCGGATTTTAAAGCCGGGTGGTTTAAAGGCCCCCCCGGGACTTCAATCCCCCCCAGGATAAATTTCCCCCGGGGACTGATGGCTTTTTTGGGACCCAAGTTTCCCCCGGGGACTTAAAGTTTTCCCAGCACTTCAATCTTCTCCAGGATTAGCGTTGTTAAATTCGGGTTTGTGGATTTAAAGGGCTTCCATAGGACTTTGACCCGTTGTAGGTTTGGAAGTTTCCCAGGCCCAAGCCTCCTCAGGATTTGAAAGGGGGGGTGTAAGGTTTAAAGGGTTTCCCCAGGACTTAAAAGGAAATCGGGGACATTTTTCACAGGACTTCTACCCTTTTGTGGGGGATTCAGTTTCCCCAGGACTTAACTCCCCAGGAATATTTTCCACGGGATTAAGCTTTGATAGGTTTTTAAAGTTTCCCCGGGATTTCAAGTTCCCGGAATTCAATCTTTCAGGACCCCTAGGGGTTGTCAGGACGGGGTTTCCCCAGGACTTAAAAGGTTTCCCACAGGATTTAAACCCTTCCCCAGGCCTTTCAAGCTCCCCGGGAAACTTAAATTCCCCCCCGGGATATTTTAAGGGAAATAATAGTTTTGTAGGATTCAAGCTTCTTGGGGGTTTAAGCTTCCCGGGACTTCAACCCCTTTTAAAGGATTTATATTTCCCCGGAAATTTATAGTTTTTGATGGATCAAGTTTCCCCAGGACTTCAAGCTTTCCCGGCATTTAAATCTTGGCCGGACCCTGCGTTGACGGGAAATAAGGTGTCCCAGGATTTAAAGTTTCCACAGGATTTTCAAGCCCCCCCGGGGGACTCCCATCTCCCCAGGATATATTTTCCAAGGACTTTAGCTTTGAAGGTTTCAAGCTTCCCAGGCCTTAAAGCTTCCCCGGCCCCTCCAATCTTCGCCAGGACTCCTAGCTTTTGTAAGGATTCAGGTTCCCCAGGATTCAAGCTTCCCCCGGATTTGGGGGGGTTTGGGTAGGTTGAAGATCCCCCGGGAAATCGGACCCCAAGCGTTCGGGAAATTCAATTTTTCCCCCAAAACCCACAACCCAACGGTTTCAAAACCGCTCAAAAAAATTACTTAAAAAATTCCCTCAGTATTCTCGCTTCGGGTTGAACCCCGGGGGACTAAAATTGTTTTTGGGGACTCGTAAAGCTCTTTTGATTTCCAGTTTTTTTTTGGTTTTCAATTTCTCAAACGGCAGCTGATTTCGGGACCCAATTTCCGTTTGGACTTATTCTTTTGGGGACTTGAAAAAATTCTTGGAATTTTATCTACACCGGGAAACTACACTTTTTCTCGAACCCCCAAAATTTCCCGGGTTTTTTTGCTTTCAGGTTCCAGCTTTTTTTAAACCATGTTCGAGGGGGGTGCCCTGACGCTTTCTCAGGACTTTAAAGGTCTGGGAGTTAAAGCATTCTGTGCTTTAAGACCACTGAAATTTCTCCCTTGCATTAATTCAATCCGTAGTTTACCCTTTTTTCATTCTTTTTAAAAACCGGGGCTTCTCGGTCTCGCATCAAAATTTATCCATCTTTTTGGATTTTTTTCCCCTTTTAATGTTCCCCTGTCTTTTTGGTAAATTTTTCGGGTTTTACGTACCTGAAATTTAATTTATTGTGTAATAGAAAATTTACTTTTAGTGCAAAATTGAAGCTGTGCTAAAAATTAAGGGTTGGCGCCCACTTTTTTAATTTAAAATTTTGGTTTTTTTATTTCGTCGTGGGTCATCAGGCCTCCTCCTTAAGCAAAAAGGAAAAATGAAACCCTTGATTTTGGGTTTGGGGTTTGAACTAAAAAAGATTTTGTTTGGAACTTTTATTCACCACATTTGTTGGGGGGTTTTTGAGAAAATAAGAAATCATTTTTATGCCATTTACTTTTCTTTATAAAATCTTTTATAATTGGTGAAAATTAATGCCAGTAGTGGTTCATTTCATATTGACATCAAGGGTTTTAAATTTTTTTGCCCTTTTTTTAAAAGCCTTATTCCTTGGTTCGGGTAGGCTTTTATCAAATTACTATTTTTTGAAAGCGCTAATGATAGCGTAACAGGCCGAAACCTGCGTTCATCAAAAAAATCCCCTGCGAAAGTCGGGCTATGGGGTGGGACGTTTGGGTAACAGAGCTGTCCCTTTTTCCCCGAGTTTCGAGACCTACTTCTGCCCGTCTGTACGGAACCCAGGGAATTGAGAAAAAGGGGGTTTCCCCCCTCTAGAATGTATTCAAAAAAAATTGTATAGGGGGGTTTTTTAAATTTTTTTTTTCACGGATTTAGCTGTTTGGAAAATATAGGAGGATATTTCTTACCGAGTGCATCCCAAAAAAATTTGGAAACGACTTTCACTTCTGTTCACGATTGCAATAATACCCCTAGCAAAGTTATTTTTTAATAAGTTCTTGCTTAAATTTAAAATTCGTGTAATATTGCCCAAAAGGGGGGGGGCGGTAATTTTTTTTTTTTTAATTTTTTTTTAAGGTAGGGTGGAAAGGGAAAGGGTTTTTTTTTGGTCGGCTTTGGGAACAGTGTTGAGTTATTTTTCTCATGTTAGATCTTGCCGAGCAAAAATGAGAGGCCGAGGTAAAAGCCACGGGGATCTTTCCCCCCACGGGAAACGTCTCCTGTCCCAAACAGAAGCCTGCGTCCCCGGCAAAACCCCACACTATTTTGGGAAAAAGGGATTCTTCGTTCCGGGGGAAAAAGTGTTTTGTCGTTTAGATTGGTTTTTCCCCTTTCTAAAAGGGCAGTACCCTTTTTCTAGCCCAATTCTTTGGGCGGGGCTAACCCCCGGGGGTAAGTTAAAAAATTTTGGCCAGTTGAAAAAATCAACCTTTTCCCAAAGAATATTTGCTTTTTAACATGCTGAGTTATGTTCTCGTTACCCTTTCCCTTTCAAAGAAGTATTGGAACAATTCAAATTTATTTCCTTATTTATTTTCAAAATCAACCCCCGGGAGTCCAGAAATTTAGTTTCATAAAATCCCTTTCGGACTTTTGGGTCCCCGTAAATTTTTGTTTAAAACAGTATACTCAGTAAAACCCTTTCGTCGATGTTAACGGCGTCCCCCAAATTTTTAAATTTGATTTTAACGTTAAATTTTTAAATATTTTTTCCTTTTTTTCCAGTTTTTGTCGGCCAGTAATTAAAAAGGGAGGAACGCCCGGGACACGTGGAAGAGATCCCAAAACCCTCCATCCACTGCTTTCCATTCGTTAGAGCCCAAAGGGTAAAGTTGAAAAGAGACGTTCCAGGGGGGGGCTTGATTAACAAGGGCGTAAACATTTATTTCTCTTTATGAAAAATTTTTAATGTTTGTTTCGATGTAATGAAAATGAAAGAATATGTGTACGCTAGAATTCTATCGGGCCCCACTGATTTTTAAAAAATTGCTTTGTTTAAAGGTTTTTTTAAAATACCCCCCAAAAAAGGTTCTTCGCGTTTAAACTATGTCACCTCCCAAATTTAAAGGCTGTACAATAGCTCCGGGCCCGGGTTAAAGGGCCTTTGCTGTAAATCAGTACGGTACTAGTTTTAACCCAATTTTAAGGGGCAGTATGGGGTTTATAGACCGCATGGTTACGTGGCTTAGGAAGTAGAAAAAGGGTTTCGAAACGGCTTTTACACAGTACTAGATTCCCCGGAAGGAAATGGCAGATGATTTTCAGGCTGCTCAGGCTGACTAGCTTTGGGGTTTAGACCGCAAGACTTGACCTTTTTGTGACGGTTTCCCCGGGAGGTTTTTGTAAAACTTAAAAAGGGAAGGAGGTTTTAAGGAGCATAGGAAAGAAAAAGTTGTAAATTTTTTTCATAGCATGTTTTTTCCAATCGATTTCCATTTTGGGTGCAAAACAACTTTTTTTAGGGGAAATTTTTTTTTATTATGTATTTTTTTTTTTAAATTTTTTTAAGGTTTTTAAGGAATATATATACTTTCAAGGCAGGGGGGAAATCCAGTTTTTAAGGGGAAGGTTCGTTTCAAAACAATTTTTTTTTTGGGGGGTGGGGGGGGGGGAAAATTATGGGTTTTTTTTCGTAAAAAAATTTTTTTAAGGTGTATCATTTTTCAGAAAAATTTATTCGGAAACATGTGAAATTTGTTTAAAAGGGAAAGTGGAAATTAGGGTTAAATTTTTAACACTTTGTCCCGTTTCCCGGTTTTCTAAAATTAAATTTCATCGGGGGAGGGTTCCCCAAAAATTTTTTTCCCTTTTTTTGCCCCAGGGGGTTTAATCTAGTTTTTGGGGGGAATTGAAATCTACGGTTCTTTTTTTACCCTCGGGTGTAGGGTTAACTTTTTTTTTTTAAGGCCAAAATTTAAATTTAAGTGCGATGTTCAGAAAAATTTTAAAAATTGGTGTGGTAATCTATTTCAGGGGAAGGGGGTAAAATTCTACGTTTTATTACTTTACATTGGGGTGAAATTTATATTTTTTTAAAATAAAAAAATCGGGGCCCGGGTTTTTGGGGGAATGACTTTTTTTCCCTCGGGTTTGTTCTGGGTTTAAGGACTTTGGGAATCTATGTTTTTTTTTTAATTTTTGTGGATTTTACAGCTTTGGTTTTTCTAAAAATTTTAAAAGGATCAATTTGACGTTTTGCGGTTTCAAAAATTTACTTCTGCGCCTGGGTAATCTATTTTTTAAGGGGAGTGTGAAATCTACGTTCATTTTTTCAGGTGGGGGGGTTTACAGTTTTTTTATTGGGGAAAATTTGAAGTGGGCCCGGGTTGGTTTTAGAATTTTTTTTAAAATGCGTGTTTTAAATCTAGTTCTTGAGAAAGGGGGAAAATACGATTTTTTATTTTATCGTTGTAGTTTAATTTTTGTCTATTCCCAATTTTGGGGGTGTCGCTTTTTTGGAAATTTAAAAAAATGCATGTGGTAATTATTTTTCAAGGAAGTGTGAATCTACGATTTTTTTTAAATCATCGTGGGGAAGTTTTAGTTTTTTAAAATAAAATGGAGGATTCGTGTGCTGTGTTACGAATTTCTTTCAGGTTGGGGTTTGTTCTATTTTTTAAGCTGGGGTTGAATCTAAAACATTTTATTCCATCGTGGGGGGATTTTAAGAAATAGTTTTGTTTAAATGTAAAATTTTGACGTGTCCCGGTTTTTAAAATTTTTTTACTTCTGTGCTTGGGGAAATCCGTTTTAAGGAGTGTGAACTGGGATCTTTTTCTATCATAGTGTAAGTTCATCCCTTTTTCGGATCCAAAATTGATGTGTCCCAATGTTTTCGGGAAGGGGGTTTTCAGTGCCTGTGGGTTTTTTTTCTAGTTTTTAGGACGTGTAAACTACGATTCATTTAAAATGGGGGTTGTAGTCAAATTTTTTTTTTTATGAGGCCAAAATTTAGATCTTTAGGGCCAAAAATTTCAAAATTTTCTTTAAAAATGCTTTGTGGTTTTTGTTTTTAAGAAAGGGGGTTAAATCTACATTTATTTCAATCATGTAAAGTTTATAGTTTTTTCTACCCAATAATATAAACTTTGTGCCGGGTTTCAAAATTAATTTTTAGTGCCTGGGTTTTCAGTTTTTAAAGGGACGTGTGAATCTACATTTATTTTTTTTTCCCTGGTTGGGGTTTACAGATTTTTAAAAAGCATCCTTTAAATTGGTGGCCTTTTTCAGAATTCATTTTGGGGCCCTTTTGGGTAATTTGGGGTTTTAAGGGTGTGAATTACGTTTCATTTTATTCCATTTATTCCATCTGTGGATTTTAAATTTTTTCCTATGCATAATTGTCGTTGTGCCGTCTTTTAGAATTGTTTTAAAAATGGGGTTGTGTAATTAGTTTTTGAGAAAGTGTAAAATCCCGATTTTTTTATATCATGGTGGGGGGTTTTTACATTTTTTTTTATTTTTCCCAAAATTGTTTGGGGTTTTCCCGTTTTTCCCGACTTTTTTTGGAATGTTTGTGGTGATCCATTTTTCAAGGAAGTGTGAACGGAGATTTATTTCATTGCTTTTGGGAAATTTCAATTTTTTAATGAGGAAAAATTTTGACTTTTGGCCGTGTTTAAGAATTTTTTTAAATGCTTGGGGGTTTAATTTTCATCAAAAAAGGGGTTGAATCTACGTTTTATATTTTTTATTCGTGTAAAAGTACAATGTTTTTTAGTTTTTTTTTTCATCGTGTGACGTTTTTTCAGATTGTTTTTTCAAGGGTTTGTTTTAATCTAGTTTTGGGATGTTTTAAACCTTACGTTATTTTTCCCTTTTCATCATGTGAATTAAAGTTTTTTTGATTATCTTTCAATCCATGTATTGTTTGACATTTTTAGAATAGTGTCAGGGGGTGGGTTTTAAGTTTTAAAAGTTTTGGAATCTCCCAATTATTTTTTTTTTTAAGCTTGTGAATTTAACCATTTAATTTTTTTATCCATTTTTTGATATATTTCTTTGTGTTCCGGGAAATTTAAAATTTATTTTCAAGAAAGTGGTATTCTTTTTTTTGGGGAAGTGTGTATCCACAAATTTTTTTTAAAGGTTGGGGGTTTCCCCAGTTTTTTTTTAATGCATGATTTGATTGTGTGTTTTTTTTTCCCGAATAAATTTTAAAAATGCTTGGGGTTTAAAATATTTTTCAAGGGATTTAGGGAATCAAAGATTTTTTTTCAAAGTGCAAAGTTTCCAGTTTTTTATGTCCCAATTCAGCCCCACAGAATTTTTCGGCCCCCCGGTGTAAAGATAAGAAAGGTTGTAGCCCTGTTGTAATAAAAAGTTTTGGATGCCCCATGCATCTAAAGTAACTATGGGGGAGCCAGTAGGGGAAATGATCTGTGAATGAAAACGCAGGTTTTTAAAACCGAGGGGACCGTCGTGGGGAACCCCTTAGCTTAAATTTGAAGTTTTCCCTTAAAAGGGAATGGAAATAATATTTTTGTCTTTTTTCATAGTTAATCGATCATTTTTTGACAGTATTGAAATCTTTGGGAAAAGCCATAGGTGATGTATTTGGGCGACTTTTCATTACTGACTGTCAGCGTTTGTTTTAAGATTCTTTTGGTGATTTATGAAAAAGGTTTTTTGAAAAACCCGGAAATATGTTTTAATTTTTGGGAAAACCCCTCTATGACATCAAAAGGGAAAGCCCAAAAGTTTGTTTTATAGTAATTTTTGGACTGTGAGCGATGTCTTTCAAAAAATTTTTCTAAAGGCCAAAGATATGAGAACAAATTAAAGATATATTTTAAATTTTAGCGTCCCTGGGGGGGGGTTTAAAAATTTATTTGAGTATTTTAGGGGCAGTGGGCCTACTGGGATTTTTTATTTGTAACCCCAATTTTTTCAATTTTAAAAGGAAAAAATTTCCATCAAGTTTTTTTAAAACCCCAAATTAAAAAACATGAGAAGTTACTAAAAATTTTAAAGATCTTTTTTAATTGAACAAAAAAAATTCCAAAAATTTTTTAAATTTTTTTAAAGGGGAAACATGATTGTTTTAAAACTTTACATTATAAATGATGGAGTTTTTTAAAAAATATGGCTTTAAAACTCTTTCGTTACTTCGTAGGAAAGAAAAAAAAAAAAAAAAAAAAAATATATTTGTTTTCCCAAAAAAAGAAGTATGTCGTTTCCCCAATTTAAAATAATTTTTAAAAAAATTTTGATAATCTATGGGGAATGCGAAACTTGGAATATTAAACGCTTTTGACAGCTGGGTTGAGTTTCTCATTGTAAACCTATTTTCCAAAAAAAATTAAAATACTCTAAAAAATCCCACATTTAAACAAATGTGGGGGTTTTAATGTGTTTGGTAATTTTTAAAAAACATTTTTTTTACTGTATCCCAGGGACACTTCAAGAAAAATTGAGGTCGAAAAAGGAGCCTCTAGGGGCTGCGAAACGCAATAAACCCTCCTGTGTTTCCAGATCTCTCCTTAATCGGAAGAAAGGAAAACACAATGCCAAGAAAATTTTTTTTCATTTTTTATCAAAATTATATAATAATTTAATTTAAGAATAACTCAAACCAAAACGTATTTTTAAATAAAAATAAATAAAATAAAAAAAGAAAATTTTCCCAACCCCTCATAAAAAAAATATAAATTAAAATTCTAATCCCCCAAATTTTTATATTTCATTTTGCCCTCAAGGTGAGAATTTTTTTGCCTTTTTATAAAACCCCTTTTTCATTTGGGTTTTTTGGGGCTTTTATAAATTATAGGGTTGAAAGCGCTGAATAATAGCAGTAGAAGGCCGAACCTGCTGTCTCATCACAAAACCCCCTAGCGAATTTAGTTAGGCTAGACAGTTTGGGTTTAACAGAGCTGTATATAGTTTGGGTTTTCGGACCTATTTGCGTCGTACGGAACCCCTTATGATTGAGTGAAAGTCTCCCTAGAATTATTTAAAAAGGGTTTGGTTTTTATTAGGGGGTTAGCGCTTGAAATAGATTATGAAATTTTTTTTAAACCAGCGCATACCAAAAAAAGGTAATCATCTTCCCACTTTGCTTACAGATGAATAACCCCAGCAGAAAATTTTCATAAGTTTCCTGTTTTAATAAATATTACTTCCGCGAATAGTCCCCTAAGGATGGCGAAGAAAATTTTGCCTCAGTACGTGGACGGTGTGGGCGTTGAATTAGTGTTGCGTTATATTCTATGTCGTAGATCATTGCGAGCGAACTGAGAGGCCGGGTACAGCACTGGATGTCTACCCACAAAAAGTCCCCGGCCAAAGAACCCTGCGTCACCGGCACAAGGTTACCACACTATTCGGGAAAAACAGGTTACTGCCCAGAGGGCAAAGTGTTTGTCATTTGTTTCAGGTTATTCCTCTTTCTAACGGGAGCTATCATAGTTTCTAGTCCATTCTTTGGCTGCTAATCCCCGGTGTTCAAAAATTGCAGTTGTAAAATCAACCTTTAAAAATGAATATTTGCATTTCAACGCTGTGTTTTATTTTCTTATCTTTCCCCCTTCAAAAGAAGAATAGGAAAAATATCAAATTTTGTCTTATTCTACTTTTTAATCTTTCCGTTTGCCCAGAAATTGTTTAAAAAATACTCGGATATTTTCCCCAGTTAATTTGTTGAAACAGTTAGTCAGTAAAACCGTCATGTAAGGGCCCCCCCGTCCCCCAATTTTTGTTGTTTAACGATTAATTTTAATTTGTTTTCTTTTTTTCCAGGTTGTTGCCAGAAATTTTAAAAGGAGGCACGTACCAAACCGTGAGAAAGAGATACCGACACTCCATCTACGGTTCATTTTTCCGAGTCCAAGTGATTTTAACAAAGAGACTTTCCCCGGGTGTGATTAACAAGGCGAAAAATCATATTCTTATGTAAATTTTTATGTTTTGTTTTCGAGATAGGACAATGACAGAAGTATGTGTATGCTAAAAACTTCTTTTTCATGATGTTTAGAAAATAGCTTTGCTCAGGTTTTTAAATACCCTCAAAAGGTTCTTGTCGAAAACTTCTCACGCCAATTATAGGCTACATAAGCCCAGAGGGTTCGAAGCCTGTGTATCATCAGTAGGTACTAGTTACCCTCATGAATGTCATAAAGGGTATAGACGAATGGTAGGAGTCTAGGATAGTAGCAAAAGGTAAAAACCCTTGTTATCAGATGTCCCAGCATGTAAGGCAGATGTGGGTCAGGGTAGGCGACATAGTTTAGGATGTACCGCAAGTTAGACCTTTTGTGTCCCGCCCCCGGGGATGTATTGTCAATATAAAAAGGGAAAGGGAGCTTTAATGAGCAGTAGGAAAGTAAGTTGTAATTTTTTTTATAGCAGGTCAACGATTTATTCGGTGGAAACAATTTTTTTTAGGGGAATTATGTATTTATATGTATTTTTTTTAATGTCTAGTGTTTAAAATTTTTTAAAATTTTAAGCAGGGGTAATCCAGTTTTAAGGAGTTCGAAACAACAATCTTTTTTTTTTGGGGGGGGGGGGGTGGGAAAATTTTAGGTTTTTTCGTAATTATGTTTTTGTGTATCATATTAAAACCTATTTAGGAAGTGTAAATTTGTTTGAAAGGAATGAAATTAGTTCATCTTATATACGGTGCCTTTTCCCTTTTCAATTATTATTTCTGTGGACGGCCAAATTTTTTTTCAATGCATGTGGAAAACGTTTTTAGGGAACGGGAATTACGGTTCATTTTTTTCACGTGTTGTTAACGTTTTTTTAAATAAATTTGGGGTGTGGAGATTTAGAATTAATTCCAAAATGCGTTGTAATTGTTATGAGGGAAATTTAATTACGATTTATCATATCATTTTGTGAAATTTTTAATTTTTTCCATCCTAATAATCGTGTGCCGTGTTTCGAAGTATTTATTCTTGGGTTTAGTTTAAGGACGTGTGAAACTATGATTTTTATTATGTGTGGAGTTTCGCTGTATTTTTATAAATTTTAAGTTTAATTTTTCGTGGGGTTTCAGATTACTTCTAGCCCTGTGGTAAATTTGTTTTTTGGACGTGGAATCACGATTCATTTTTTTTCACGTGTGGGGTTACAGTTTTTCTATGCTAATTTTTCGGTGCGTGTTTGAATTTTTTTAAAATGCGGGTGTTTAAATTTGTTCTTTGGAAAAAAGGGAATCACGATTTCTTTAATCATCGGGTAGTTAAGTTTTTATATCCCCAAATTTTATCGTGTGCGCGTTTTTGAATTTTTTAAAGCAGGGGGGTAACAGTTTTAAAAGGGAAATTGAATCAGATTTATTTTATTCATGTGCGAAGTTTTTAGTCTTTAATCCGGGAAATGTCGTGTGCGGTTCAGAATTACTTTTGTGTTGTGGTGTTCTAGTTTTAAGCCGGTTTTAATCTAAAATCATTTTTTTCCCCCCCTGTGGGTTTACAGTTTGTATTTTATAAGTTTTTGATGGGCGTGTTTCAGAATTTTCTTCTAGGCCTGTGGTAAAAGTTTTTAAGGCGGGGAATCTACGACTATTTATATACTGTGAAATTTAACTTTTTTGATCCATAAAAAGATGTGGCTTTTTGAATTTCTTTAGTGCGGGTGTTTAGTTTTAAGGACGTGGAAAATTCGATTTTTTTTACATGTGTGTAGTAAAAGGGGTTTTTTTTGGGATAAAAGTAATGCCAATAAAAATTCATTCAAAAGCGTGTGGTAATTTTATTTTAGGGAAAATGTGAATCTACAATTTTTTCAAATGTGTGGTTTAAGTTTTTTGATCCTAATTGACGTGGCCGTTTTAGAATAATTTTTGTGATGTGGTTTTGGTTTTTAAGGAGTGTGAATCTACGATTTTTTTATTCCCCGGGTGGGGGTTTTCAGTTTTTTAAGACATTTTAGGGGGGCCCGGTTTAAAATTATTTAAATGCGTGTAATCTAGTTTAGAAAAAGTGAAACTACGATTTCTTTTTTCATCGTGTGAGTTACGTTTTTTATTCATTTTATCGGTGCGTTTTATTTTTTTTTAAAAGGTGTGGAAAACTAGTTTTAAGGGTGTGAATCTAAGATTTTTTATTGTTGTGTGGGTTTTCGTTTTATAGCAAATTTTATGTGGAGTGTTTTAGATTTATTTCAGTGGTGAGGCCAGTTTAGGGGTGGAAGTAGATTCATTTTTTTTGTGGGTTCACAGGGTTTTTTATAAAGCATAATTGATCTGGCCTGTTAGAATTATTTTTAAAAAGGTGGGAATCATTTTTTTGGGAAAGGGGAAACTACAATTTTTTTAATTGTGTGAAAGTTTTAGTTTTTTTTTTCCTAGTGTGGCCCCGGTTTTAGAATAATTTTCCTGGGGTTCTAGTTTTAAAGGGTTTTGGGAAACACGTTTTTTATTTTATTTGGGGTTAAAGTATTTTTATCATAAATTATGGGGTTTACGTTTGAAATTTTATTTTGGCCGTGGTAATTTGTTTTTTGGGTGGGAAAATTTCGTTTTTTTTTAAGTGTGGGTTAAAGTTTTTTTCTATGTAATTGAGTGGCCGTGTTTTTAGAATTATTTAAAAAGGGGGTTTGTTTTGAGAAAGTGGAACCGAAATTTTTTTAACTGAGGGTTTTTAGTTTTTTTTTTTAATTGATGAGTGGGGTTTCAGACTTTTTTAGAAGGGGGTTATTTGTTCAAGGAAAATTTAATCTAAGATTTTTTTTCGGGGGGAGTTCCATTTTATGTCAAATTTGAAGTCCGTGTTTTAGAATTTTTAATTTGTTGTGGTTCATCATCAAAAAAAATGTGAACCGATTTGTATTTATCTGTGTGAAGTACAAGTTTTTACATTTTTCATCGTAGAATTTTGATTTTTTAAGATTCCCTTTAACTAAGTTTTAGGATTTTGTAATCTACTTTTCCATTCTCATTGAAGTTAAAGTATTTTTTTTTACATTTCAATTCATTTTTCATTGAAGTATTAGAAATATTGTCATTGTTTGGGAAATTAGTATTAAGGGGGTAATTAATTTATTTTATTAACTTGACATCCAGATTTTTTATACCATTAATTATTCTATGGTGCTGTATTAAAATATTGGGCATTTTTGGGGGGTTTTTGTATTTAAAAATTTTAACACAATTTCCTTTTTTAAAAAAAATTACAGTTATTTTTCCTAAAAAGATATATTTATTTGGGCCTTTTTTTTTTCAAAAAAATTTAATTTTTAATGTTACAGATTTTTATTTAACTTTAAGGTTAAGTTTTTTTAATGCTATTTGTTGTGGGGTTTTTCAGAAAATTTTTCACTTTAAAAGTTTTAAATATGAAAAACTACGATTTTTTTTAAAGGTTAGTTTCCGTTTTTTTATGTCCCTAAAAATTACAATTTTTCGTACCGGTTTAACCCAATTTTGACCTTTTATATTGGTGTATATTTAAACAACTTTTACGCTAGGTTTTAAAAAAAGAATAAAGAAAGGGGAAACCTTTGGCCTCTTTTGAAAAAAAAAAAAAAAAAAAAAAAAAAAAAAAAAAAAAAAAAAAAAAAAAAAAAAAAAAAAAAAAAAAAAAAAAAAAAAAAAAAAAAAAAAAAAAAAAAAAAAAAAAAAAAAAAAAAAAAAAAAAAAAAAAAAAAAAAAAAAAAAAAGGGGGGGGGGGGGGGGGGGGGGGGGGGGGGGGGGGGGGGGGGGGGGGGGGGGGGGGGGGGGGGGGGGGGGGGGGGTTTGGGGGCGTTAAACCCTTTTTTCAAAAAAAAAAAACCCCTTTTTTTCCTTTGGGAATTATTTAGAAAAAAAAAAAACTTCCCTTTTTTTAAAAAAACTATAAAAATTTTTTTTTGGAATGATAAAGGAAAATTTAACCAACCAAAAAATTTTTTCCCTTTTTTTCCCAAAAAAGAAAAAAAAAAAATTTTTTTTTTTTTCAATTAAATGATGTAGTTTGTCGACATCATTTACTGACATGTCAGCGATGTCTTCAAGATATCGTGTAGAGTCATGAGAAAGTATTTGAAAATAACGAAATATCGTATCATATTTTGACACCTCTATGACATCATAAGGAAGTCAATAGATGATATAGTCATTTACTGACATGTGAGCGATGTCTTTCAGATATCTTCTAAATGCATAAAGATATGATGACACGATTAAGATATATTTATGATATTAGCGTGCTGTGTGGGATATTCAAAATTATTTGAGTCATTTTATTGTCAGTAGGCCTACTTGGATATATTTATTTGTCAACACAATATTTCAATTTTTTCAAAGAAACTCCATCAAGTATTTCAAACAAATTAAAAAACATGAGAAGTTACTATCAAATTTGAGATTCTTTTTTTAATTGAACAAAAACAATCCAACTATTTAAATAATTTTAATGTGAATACATGACTTGTTTTCAACTTTACTATTATAACATGATGGAAGTTTATTAAAATATGGCATTAAAACTTCTTCGTTACTCTCGCTAGGAAGAAAAAAACAGATATACTTGTATTCCAGAAAGAAGTATGTCGTCTACCAATGAAATAATTGTAAAAACTTTGATAATCTATGAGAATGCTGAAACTTGGAATATTCAACGCTTTTGACAGTCTAGTTGAGTTTCTCATTGTAAACCTCGTCCTTAAAAATTACAATACTCTGAAAATACCACAGTTATACAAATGTACAGGTGATATGTGTTCGGTATATTGTTAAACAACATTCTTCTTTACTGTATACACGTACACTTCAAGATAATGAGGTCGAAACATGAGCCCTCTAGAGGCTGCGTAACTGCATAAACCCTCCTGTGATTACTAGATCTCTCTCTATAGTCGGAAGATAATGGAATACACAATGCTCAAGATATATTTGTTTTCATTATTTTATCAAAATCTATCTAATACATTATTAATTTAATATATAACTCTACCAACTTATATTTACTCAGATCATAATAATAATAAAGACAATTTCCATTCCTCATAACAAAATATAAATTAAATTCTAATCACTCACGTTTAAATTCGTTGGACATCATTGTCAAGTAAGTCAAGTACAATTTGAACTAGTGCCTTATTAGTTACTAGTAGGCATATATTCTATATTTATGTACAGGCTAGGTCTAGAAAATTATCACAAGCAAATATGCATAATAGCCTAATAGGAATGGAAGACTTTTCATGAAATTATATTGGCAGACGAAACATTCGTTTGTGATGAAAATGTCATTTAAAAAAAAAAGAAGAACCTATACAGCCTTATTTGAGAGGAAATTGTTCATGTCTAAGAGAGTGTTGATATAAGAGAGCACACACACACACACACATACACACTCACATACGGTACTTAAAAACTAAACTATATGAGAGTTACTTAAAAGTCCCATTCCATTTGCTCTTCCCTCGGCATCTCCCGCTTCGATCTGCTCCTTTAATAACTCTAACTCGCGAATCCCCGACACTGTAACCTCGTACTTGTGCGTGACAAGCGATCGATAGAAATGAATTGCAAACGCAACAAACACTATCAAGACTGGTATAAGAATAATGCACGCTGACCACGCAGCTGCTTTTGAAAAGTCGTAAAATTTAACCCAACAAAGTATTGCAATTTCGCATAAGAACAGTAATAAGCCTAGAAGCGTTGAAAAAGCCCAAGCGGTTTCAATGTACCAGTGTAACCTCTCGTGAGGAGATTCGTGAACGAGACTTATTGAATGAAGATTGCAGACTGCGTCAACGTTCGGTAGTATACAAGTGCTTATCATGAGTGCCAGCATGTGTACCGCAACTAGTAACGTTGTGCAGATAGCAAATGCTATAAGCATTGATTCTGGTACATTGGAATCTTTATTCAGCTGTACTTCCACCATGGCCACCTAATGACAGAAGACCAAAATCCTTATTTTTATAAATATGTTACTCAAACAAATGGATGTTCAATTTGATATGTTCAAATGCCAAAAAGCAGGACGACCTTACAACATGTATTCTACAATTACAAATCATTCATTATTATAACTAGGAAAGCGCAGTGTATTTATAATGCCTTGTACGATGAAAGAGATATTTGTAAGAAAGTTATATATGCATCACCAAGACTGCCTTCATTAGATGTAGCAAAGACTTCCTTTTCACTTACAGAAAAAAATCCGACTTCGTTTATGTGTTTTTTGTACGCAGTTTACAGGTGAGACAAGTAACCAATCGACTTGAAACATTTTATGAACGTTGGTGTAATACAGAATAGGTTGGGATTGTTTTTCAACAAAATCGGTTTGACGAGTTTTTCGTACAAATTTTGGAAAATTTGGAAAATCCCCAAAAGAATAATATTACCGGTACCGGTATGTAGAATATAAAAAATTTCAATTTCATCCGATTGAAATGGAATTTTCAAAGAATGTTGATATTATTCCAAATTTCCAATACATGAGTTTGCAATTTGAATGTCGTTTTTGAGAAAATAAATTATTACGTTGGAAAAATGTCTAATGTCGAGATTAAAGTTTGTCAATGCTTATGTTGCTAATCTCCACACGCTCATCTAATTAATCAAGAAATAAATTAATCTGACACATACCATTGCAAACCCAGAGAGGAGTGCAGAAGTCTTGCTGGACGCTTTTAGCTTAGCTCTACTAAGTTGAAGTTTGCGCCACGATAGATAACCAGGCGTATTCAATCCGTCGCCAGATTGCGACATGATGACGGGTGACTGTGGTAATCCTCTATTCCACAAAAAGTCTTCGTTGTTGAAATCTCTGGGGTAGAAAGCAGTCAAAACTGTGCGTCTTCCACTGCTGTTGGACCAATCGGACATGGAGAGTCCACACGAAGGTTAAAAGAGATGGGTTTCAATTCTGAAAACATAATTAAATCTAATACATCTCCACACCTAGGAATAACAGAATATGCACTGCCAACTTGTGTTTCGTTCAACACAAAAAAAGCAACATGATTTAAGGTACGGTATAATCTGACTGGCGTTATGCCACCACAGTGACTACACTTATACGTTTAAATTAGCTTACAAAATATGTTGTAGGCCTATGTTTTCTGGTTGATTAATTGTAGTTCACAAATTATATTGTATGCCAATCTTACCAGAACCTTCGAGTTTGTAGTTCACATTATACTCTTACTTACACTCTAGCAGCAATGATTAGGCCTACTATTTCACTGAATAACTATTCCACTCTCCTCCATTTCTATCATATTTGATACTACGCTCTTCCAGTTTAGGATTACCGGTATGTCCTATAAGTCGCAAGTAAGGGCACTTTTACTCCCGTAATTTAAGAAACAAACATTTAAATTACAACACCACAACAAACAACATTGTTTAGAAAATAGTGATTAAAAAAGGACTGTTGAAAAGTCATTAGTTGTAGCCTGCAATACATTTAAAATATTACACCAACATGAAATTCGGCTCAACATTAGATGAACGAGAATCGAATTCTGCTGGCTTGTGGACTAGACACGGGAGATAAACCCTTCCTGTAATAGGCCTACGAACATGGAAATTCAACAGGTCAAGCAGAAATGCCACTAAAATCCCCCTTGACACTAGCTGCATCTTCCAATTTTAATAGTGCATCAAGCACAAGTCAATGAACCTTGAGAGCAGTGGGTAAACCAATGGTGCCTAGCTATAATATCAAGTTTATAGTGAGATGTCTCTGGCTTGGATTAACAAACAATATTAGTAAAGTGCAAAGGGAGGTTTATTGGTTAGGCTTCATTGATTTTAACATTCCACTTCTCTACTTTAGGCCACAAAATAGATTCGGCTTAAGCTACTTGCTCTAGGACTAGGCCTAAAATGATGAAGTAAATCGATAGGCACAAGGCCTATTGATACCACGCACTCTATGAATACTTACTACGGCGTAGGCCTAATTTATCTTTCTAATATAATCAATCACTTGCCACAAATAGGGCATACGTCTTTTCTTTACCTAGGCCCTAGGACTTGGGATATTATTGGCAGCAGGTTAATAAAGTAGTCACAAGCTTGACAGCAGCTGCTAGCTATAATCCACAGCCTTCTCGGTTCAACTACAAATGTCACTTGCACGTGTCACCACTCAAAAACACTTGTTACCCAGTTTTGATTTTTTTTTAAGTATTCATCAACTTCTCAAGTATTCTTTTAATTTATCAATAGTAAATAGAAAAATCATAAAATGAACTACTTGACAATTTCCTGTAAAATCGTTTTAATAACATAAAATTTACACTAGATGGTAGATATATGTCTAAACACTCGAGTATATAAATAACATAAATGTTATCTTTGCAGCTTACTCGGAAGTAACAACACAGCGACAATAAAAAATGTAATACACTGATACCGAATTGTACTACTAGGCATTAAAATTATTATTTACGTGACGGTAATAGTACTGATAGTGTGATCGCGGAGATTTCTCTCATAAGATTGTGAGTTAGGCGGGTCGAAACTCCCAGATGTGAGTGTTAATGGATAGCGGAGAGGGGCGATCGAAAAGTGTGCATGAGGAACGCATACAGGTAGTAGGACTATTCCTATTATACTTATACATGTGCAGGAAAATATTTTTTAAAAAGGAAAAAGCAGCATATGCGTTGCATAACGAAATAATGGAATTTGGTGATTGCCTGACTTGATAGTTTCAACAATATTGTGGATGAGTAGATTTTGCGAGTAGCGTATACATTTCATACATATATGCCGCTTGTCGTACCACCCCTATCCTACGTTTTCCTAGTGTAGTAAATATTATTATTATGGCGATAATATTTTTCATTTTCTCTGGAAAAAATTGATACCGTTTTAACTCGACGGACATGCTTTAGATTATGACATATATGAATGCCAAATTTAATTGCAATTTGAATATTTGTTTGACCATATGTGGAGCGCAAAGAAACAATTCAAGTACAATATAATTGTTCCTTCGCAAACGCTCAGCAATTAAATATTTGGTAACCGCCAGAACTCTGAAACCTGAAGTGTTTAACGCCAAATACAGATGAACTTAGCGCACATGATGTGTCTGGATGTGAAGGAAGAAGCGGGCATATCACTTTAGTGTTTTTAGTGCTACACGAAATTTTAATCAGCGATGAATTTGCATAATATGGACAATATAAATTCTACAGAAACAATAATAGACCCTATAGGCCTAGGCCTACTGTGTATATATTATAATGTGCATTTTCTGTTTGTGTAATGGTGTGTAATATACTGTTTATTTTCTGTATGTGTAATATATTGTGTATTTTCCAAAAAAATGGTAATATATTTGTCTACTCTTTATTTACCCATGTTTGCTATGCACATGCATTTCGCTATTCGCTCGTCGTGAAAAACTTCTATGTTTATATTTGTATGCACTTTCACTGACTAAGTGCAAACTGTTTATCAACATTTTTATGAAAACTCGTAGCACGAGAAAATTAAGAATACTATTAAACTTGAATAAAATATGAATAGCTAAATAACTACGGAATCAATAACTATATCAATTTATTTCTTTCTTTCATTAATATATTTTTTAATGTTGCTTTATAACCCCACCAACAGCTAGGTTATACGGGGGTACGAATGAGCAGATGATAAAGAATGAAAAGAAGAAGTGATGATAGGCGAAAGAACGTTTACAAAATCCCATGCCTTATGCTGGACTCGAACCCACGTCCAACGGTGACTTTCAGTTTCTACCGCTAGCGATAGTTGACTGAGCCACCGGGGCGGCTTAATAATTTTATTCTTGCATTTGTCGTACAGGGCGTAAATAAATTACACAAATTCTAATAATACAAGAAGCTCATGTAGGAAAAATAGTCTCTGTGTAGTCGGGCTGAATTCGTAAAAATAATAGATTTATTCAAGATGACAGGAAAAGAGAATTTAAATTGAAGTAAAACTTATATAATTGAAAATGTGGAAAAATATTTGGAGATGGCCGATAGAAAATGTGATGCTTAGAATTCTACAGTTTCCGAGTGACATTGACTACATTATTTTTTTATAAATGGTATACGCCTACATTTGGTATTCATTATGGTAGGAATTGTTATATCGTTAGAAAAATGAATTTTAGTTTATTCGTGTCGAGGGGTTAACAACTCCTGAAATCCGGTGTACACTTGGCCATGAAATCCCCCTGAAATCACTTGTACTCCCCTTGAAATCCAAATGAAATCACTTGAAATTTGAGCATTTTTCCAATCTCTTGAAATCCCATTAAATCTCTTGAAATCTTTTAAATCACCTGAAATCAGGTGTACACCAAATTTGCGAGTTGTAGACCCCTCGATTCGTGTCCTCATACGTATACCGTACCTATTTATAATTCACTGACAATCTTACGTTATGAATAGTCAACAATAGAGTTGTCGATTCTTCAATAAATAAATATCTTAGCCCATCCCAAATGACATCATGAGCAATCTGGCACTGCACCAGATTATGTGTTCGAATCTCAGGCAAGTCTATGACTAAAGGTCTAAGAGAGCTTAGGAATAATGAAAGTAAAGTATATTAATTGCTTGCCCTTGCCAAAGCGTTATACTGCGGTGAGGTCGCGAGAAGAGTCGACTAAATTGTGAGCATGTTCCATTCTACGCGGCATACTTTTTATCTACGCTTAGCTGGCTTGAATTCGTCAGTTAGGTCGACACGTAAGACAAATAGTTATCTTATTAACTGTATCAGATGCCACTAAGTTGAACCAATCTTAGCACGAAGTAGGAAAAAGTTAATTGTGCTCTGTTGAAGGTGTGAGTGAGCTGAATCTATAGACATGTATTTATTATTTTTTCTCGAAGATTGTCGTAATTTACGTTGAACACTTTTTTTAAAATTTGAATTTTATTGAATAACATTCCTTTATGCAATTTTATTTAAGATAACCAAATTCAATTTTCAATACCATTAATTCAAAAGTATCCAAAGACAAATGTTTTGTTTATTAATCGGGTAATTAAACCCCTATTTGTTACCAATACCATCCATGACCACGTAACGGAAAGTAGGCCTACTGAAAAATCACAAATGGAGGCTGTAGAACCTATAGTTTTTTATTAGTATAAATAAGTGGTCAAGCGCGTAGGACAGGGTAAGACGAATATTTTCTGGGATGGATTTTGATTGATGATAAATTGAATATTTTTGTTGAAATGCAACTGAAAGGCGTTCCTCAGAATACGTGATAATTAACTCTGAATAGTTTTGATGCTTAAGAATAAGAGAGTTAACAAATTTTGCATACAGCTGTTACTTCTAGCTACCCCCACACCCCGTACTCATGAGATTCTAGGACTACCTCCTAGACATGATATACACTGCCCCCCTCCCACTGCAATCAAAACTGATCGGCACAGGTAACTCAGTGCTAACGTGCTTGCTCTATGTAAGAAGGAGATGAGGGTAGATCGGGCCTCGCTTCGATCCCCACCACCATGTATCTTAATTACAGAGGTTTCTTGTGGTTTCCATCTGTAGCCTAGACAAATGTGATGGCCTCCATCGCTTCCTTTTCTCTATACCCTACACATTACTAAGAAATTTCATCTTATCATCCCATCATCTCACTCATCATTCATCCGAAGCCTTTCATATCATTACAGTGCGTAATTGAACTCAATACAAATGAAAGAACTAATCTAGCAGATTAGAAACCACGAAGAATGTCAGTCTGTGGCGAAAATCAAACCTCGATCGGTGTCCAGTTAACTCACCTCCATCTACAGCTATATATGTACCGGTATAATATATTTATACATTATTTAATATTCGAATGTAATCTTGGGTGAGAGTACGCGATAGCTATACAGGATGTCGTTACCGATAATACACGAAAGGAAGTAGGAATGTTCTTTTATTCTGTAGTTTCAAACTTTTGAGTTGTTTACGGTCGTTAAGCGGTTATACAAACACGCGACGCCGGTAGCTCGCACACTCCTAATACAGATAATACTGACACCTTATTGTTTTAGTATCACTAGTGGCACAAGTTATACACGTATCAACAGAAGAAAAAGGTCGTCTACCGAGATAACAAACACACATAACTAAGTTACGTTTGTATTAAACCCTGTGATTTTTAGGTTACTATGATTTATCAGGTTCAGATACTATACGCAACTACATCTTTCAAAAGAGCCAAATGTTTACAACTGCAATGAGATTTTAAGTGAATACCGGTACCGAAATTGTTACAATCATTCAGTTGGTGGGCGACCTCCTTTTTAGGGGGATACAAGCATGTTACATACTTTACAAAGCTACATAGCACATAGCTACATACAAGTATGAAATCACAACATTTTGTAATTTTTTTTTCTATTGAGAAAAAAAGAGGTAGACAAGATTACAGATGAACAAAATTTACATGATTTTAGAAAATTCAACTAAACAACTTAAGTGGACAGGGATTGGTATTAAGGAGAAGGCCGGCTTACAAGAGCCTGCTGGAGTACGCTGGCTCGGTCTGGGATTCCTACAACATCAATTTGATCGAAGAAGTAGAGGGTGTGCAGAGGGTAGCTGGAAGAAACGTGAGAGGGATGGTGATAGGATTTGAAAATCCTTGAGAGTTGAAAAGTTGAGAGAAAGACCCAGTGAGATGGTGAAAGAATTGGGGAGGAAGAAATGAGAAGAAAGGAGGAAAATGGAACAGACTCTTGAACTTTTTTAGGAAGAGGAATGGTTTTCCGTGATGGGAAGAAGTAAGAGATAGGATAGGGATGAGAGTTCAAAGGTGTGGGAGAGGAGGGGAACAGCTTGTTGTGGAGAGGGCTAAAAAGGAATTGGTAAGGTTGTCCACTTCACCTAACTTTAATTTTCAACCATTTTCTCCGAGAAATTGGAATTTTAATTTTCAAGACAAAAATTCGACGTTCAAAGTATAACATTTTTTTGTTTACATTTTACACTTCGCCATTAAAACTTGAGCTTAATCAATGTCAAGCTTTAAGACAATCAACACAGGAAATCGTAACCTTAACGACAGCCTTATAGAATCTTTCCAATGTTGTGCACGCAATAAACACAATCTTGATTACATTACATGCATAATGAAGGAAGCGACAAGGTATCACCTTTTCAATTTATGTTCAATTGAAAAAACATCAAGTTCAGGTACTTGAATTATCTTCAAAGCCATTGAAAAGCTTGGTTTAGTTGATACCGAAAGTCGACTATTGGTTGTTTTCTGATGGTCACCATCGGTCACCGAAATAAAACCGCTTCCCAATGGCATGTTTCCTTAGCGCCGTTCGCCTGATAACTAAGTAAAGACCTATATAAACAATATATCGGAAAGTTGAGCGGTATATTATATATATATATATATATATATATATATATATATATATATATATATATATATATATATATATATATATATATATATATATATATTATAGATTTACATATTTGTTGTAAGGTGCGGTTTTACTAAATGATTGATAGTGGATCAAGCGAAAGTTAGCGGATTTAATTGTTATCACCGTTGGCTATACGTATGTTATTTTAGTATACCTGAAACTAATAGATTGAGGATTAATTCTCAAATCAGGCTCTAAGAAATATAAATTATTGGATCAAGAGATAACTAACGAGTTAACGCGTTATCACCCTTGGTTACCAATATTATTTTCGTACCTTAATGAAAACAAAATGTATATATCTTCATTATTCGTTAAATAGTATCAGAGTTGTGGTGTTTGTGCATGAGGTCTTTAACACACACGTTAAAATCTTTCTCATGTATCATGTTCTTAATTGAAACATTTTCTGATCTCTCCTTCATCATAACGTGTCAAACGTCATGCATGTTATTGTGCATCATCTGTACTTTTCTGGTCCATAAAACTAGACTGATGCTGCATTATATTTATAAAATACGACTAGTGATTATCGCCATATGCTTAACGAATAAGGTACGTAAAGTATCCTATCAAGCTACTCGGCTAAAGCTATTTATAGATTTGCATTAGAGAATGTGTCTACCATAGGTTCGCAACCAGTGTTTGAAAAACATGCCAAAAGAAAGAACCTATCAAACCAAGTTCAAATGAAATACCATTTCTTTTTTCTTTACGGATAGTTAAGTAGCTAGTTAGTAGTTAACTCATAATATCCATCGCAACTGGTGTTTGAAAAACATGCCAAAAGAAAGACCCTATCAAACCAAGTTCAAATGAAATACTATTTCTTTTTTTCTATACATTTATATAGTTATTGAGTTAGTTAGTAGTTAGAAACTCTAGTACTAGGTTAATTACAATTTATAGACCCCTCAGGAATTAGTATAACAATCAGTGACTGTAATTATTGGCATTTTCTTTAAATAAATATAATTACCAAACTGTTAATAGGCCTACTATGCTCTACTGTAGTTATAAATTATATCTAAATCGACACTGTCTGCATTTGATTTGTCTTACTGTGAGTGAGTCTATTTCCAATTTCCATACAATCATTATTTTTAAGACACTATTATTTATAATTTTTTACTTCCAAGTGCGTTTTTCACTCATGCTAAATATTTGCACACGTTAAAAACGATGATAAGATTACTTTCTGATCACATATCGAATTGAGGGAATTTTCTTATTACATTTCTAATTGATTGAAGCAATATTATAGTTTTATGACTCGAAAATAATGTACGTATACCTATGCATGCATGTTTATTGCAAATTGCATATTTCAAATGATACGAATCGTATAGCAGTTAATTTTATATCGATTGATTGTGATAGTTGGGCTATTGTTTGGTTGGTCTACGATAATCATTGATATCGCTATCCTTATTTAGATATTCGATCTTCATTTACGTATACCTTTTACTTATTTACTTTCCAATTTTATAGAGTCTATATTTTGCTTGTGTTTTAGAAAAAATATCGGTGTTTTCTTATATGTTCCACTGTTTTTGTATTCATATTTTTTCTCATTTCACCCACTATTTTTTTAAGCATCACACCATAAAAATCTGACCTTTTTCATAATGTAGGCCTACTACTGACTCAAACGAATGAATGTATACATATAAAATATATAAATGCTAGAAATTAACCATAATTTTCAAAAATGTCACAACTGTCAGAACTGGTTATAAATGTGAATGTCACACGCACACACACATATACACATATTGTCAAATCATAAGGGTTCCGTCTCATCCGAGATTCGAACGCGGTACCTCTCATTCGCTGCTTGGAAGAATACTCTTTATCGATAGACTTTATAAAACAATAACCTGCATTCGGTCTATACTTCAAGACATATTCATTCAAGATATATTGTATAATCTTTTTTTTCAAAATTAATAATTATTATTACTACTATAACTGATATTATTATTTTCAATATACCGATACCTATTTCCCATTATATTTTCTATTTTCCATTTTTCATTTTCCATTTTCCATTTTCCAGTTTGAATTATTTTTAAGCTCACCCGACAGAACAGTGTAGATGTGGTGTATGTACACTGACGATTCACTAATATCACTAGTACTACACGACTAGTACTATATCACTAGACCACGGTGAATTCACTGAAATAGTATACACAAACGAACCGATGGTTTCAACAAAATTTTAATCGATTAAAATCGATTTGTTACCGATTTAAGATTAAATCTTGACGTGAGAATGACGATCCGCCTCAGTTGGGTTGTTTTCAAGAATAAAACCTGAAAACAACGACTGGCCAGCTTCATGGACCACTGCCAGATTACTGAGCAGATTTTAGTACACGTAGGGATTTGGGTGATAATAAACATTTCGTATGCAATGTTTGAAAGCATTAAGAGTGTTACTAATTAGACGTATACAAAAACCTAACAGTATTTTTTTTACATCAAAGCTCTAGCGATTCATTATTTATTTATCTAGAGAAGTTTTCAGAGAATAATGCTCAAGAAACAGCGGGCACACTGTGCAAAGTGATTATGATTACTGTTAGCTTAACGACCCCACTGGTAGCTTTGACGTGATGATGAGGGCAAGAACTCTGCCTTACGCGGGACTCGAACCGACGCGGGTCACGCCCAAAGGTGACTTTAATTTCTACAGTGGCGCCTTTATTCACTGAGCTCACTTTGCAATGTGTTGAAGTTTTTCGAGAAACCTGTGCTCAACACATTGTAAACTAATATCACATTCCTGCACGAGAAGACATAATAATAAGCAGAACGTATCGTTTAAATAGGCCCTACATATTTTCTTTCGTTGCATGCTAATTGTGTGATTATTTGGTATCAGAAGTTGATAGTGGTAGGTACTTATAATGAATTGTAAGGTAGCAGTTTAGTTAGTAATAGAATTACTACCTTTGAATATATGTAGTATAGCGTGATAATTAGACGCTAAAACAGTGTTCGTATGGAAGGAAACCCGATTTCGGAAATTTAGGTTTTAGAATGTTGAACGAAAGTGATGTCCGGAAAAGTACGTATATATGTGCAATGTATAGCATTTCTTTAAAAGAGTTATCTTTCGGATTGTTGTCATCGTTGGCATTCCAAATTATATTGCCTCCCAATTAATATATTTTTGGAGTAAAAATCAGATCAACCATTTCAGTTCAAAATTAGATCCGTGTAAAACATTGGCGAAACTGAATTTTTATTCCACTGTGTCGCCAAATATAGGTTAGAATAATAAAAAATATTAATTTAAAATAATTTTTTGTGCACTATCGTAAACTATCAATAATTTGAAGTGATATTTTAATTTTGAAATGAAATCAATTAAATTAGAGTACGTCAAATTTAATTTTAACTCTAAATCAAAGTGACACAATTGACACCTAGGGGCAAAGTGAACTTGATTCGTATAGGCTATTTACATATTACATTATTATAATTTTTATTTGAAAAAATGTAATGATATAAACTACGTAATAATGGTGACAATGTTCAAAGACAGGAATAAAAATGTAGCTGCTGAAGTAAGAATGAAGTAATAAGTAATTAAATATAAGAGGTAAGTACCATACAATGAATTAAAAGTTAATGCATTGTGAGAAAGAAGAACTTCATGGTTGATCTCATGGAATCATTCTGTACATTACACATAGTGTACATAGTGTCACAATAGCATACTTCCATTTACTCTTATTCCATTCATTTATATTCTTATGCATTTTAAGAAATTACAATCATATGTATGTGTGATGTGATGTAATGAATGTAAAGTGACGAAATTGATCCTATAGTGCATAATATGTCCTACTTAAAATGTGCAAGTAAAAGTTTATTTAGTTATTATATAATTAGTTTTATGTAGGCCTACATAAAATCGTTGCCCATCTGCCATTTATAAATAACACAACATAAAAAAACTCTCGAGTCATTTCACATGTTACTTATTTTGCATAGAAAGTCAAGTATTGTCATTGTTGTCAGCTTTCAGTTTCAGGATAATAAAACTCATACTTGTTCGTTTCGTATTTTAAAAGTAGCTATTCACTATACTTTGTATATGGTTTGTAAACGAAAGTATATACAATAATTATTAATTGTATAATAAATGTATGAATATATGTATGTATAATATAAGTCATCTGTAACCGTTGAAAACGTGATGTTTATCAATTGGACACAGTACGACAAAATATTTTAAATATATCCTTCGACGGGATTCGAACCCATGCATCGATGTCATTTTCTAGATCAGATAATGGGGTGTTAAGATTGCCCTGGTGGTGCCCCATCCAAATGATCCTACTTTTATCCATGGCCTTAATTGGGGCACAATAATTTTGTATCAAGTTTCGATCTTATTGGAAAAAAAAAATTATACACTTTGTGTGTAAAATAAAGCTTCAAACGCATCTACATAATTATTATTATAATTTCTACGTGATCATTAAAAATGATTACGAAATTTTGCACAAAATAAAAACGTATGCTAAGTCACACTTTCTAATCACTTTAAAAATTACATTGTCACTTAGACAACTTCATGCAGTCCAAGTCTAACACCTTTCCAATTCTATTAAAAATATGAAGAATCATCAACTTATTGTTGCTAATTATTATCTGCATACCTCCAGTTCCATCAAACTAAACCTTCTTGTAAGTTATATCAACTTGTCGCAATAACATGTTTAATTAACAATTACAATAAGAAGGTAGCAGTAACAATACAGCAACACGTAGAATCTGTATAATTGAGCACCTACCTCATATAAGTAAATTGTCGTAAATCCTGTGTAAGTGTTGTTCAATTATTATAATATAAAAAAAATATATATTCTACTATAGAGTCTGAATGTCACTTGTCAATCTGCATCGTCCTAGCGCGAAGTACAGGATACGAAATGACACTAAAACTAGACTGTTACATTGTTTGGCTGAAGCATATCCTGGGGTATACGTTGGAACTTAGTTGTGGTTGAAGTTTATTCTTGACTGGGGTCGAACCCGAAGCCTTCAGTCGGTAGTGTGGTTGGTGATAGTTGGTAGTCGTGTCGTCTATGTGACGACGGTTGTAGAGCATGCTGCTCTATCTACAAGGCAATGTTGTAAACACAATAGAACCGACACAGTAAAACAGTTTGGCTCTTTAGACATGAAGAAATATTTGATCAATTGTAGCTGACAATCAATTTGATTTCATTTGAAATCTGTTTACCATCCTCCTTCAATATTCCATAAAATAAATACATTGGAACAATAGCATGCACATAGCCAAATAATAAGAATTATAATAAAAATAATAATTGAGAGAATCCCAAACAATAAATTAGCTGAACCTTCTCACTCCTTCATGAATCATGATGTATAGAAATGGCGTGAAGCGAATATCAAGATTTTCAATTTTGCTTGAAGATGACTGAAAAAAATATTCTCAAGATTATAAATTACCGACTCCGTAAAATATAGCAATTATTTAATGATCAATAAATTGCTCAATTCGTGAGGACTGGAGAGAAAAAACAAACAGATATTAAATAAGAAAGCCCTTCCTGTAGTGGTGGAAATAGAATTATTCGAGATGAAAAGGAAATTATTAAAACTTATTTGATTTAATATTTCAAATACTCTGTCTCTGATATTGAATTGTTTTCTTTTCAGCAGTATTTTATCAGGTAAGTTCGTTGGGGATCCCAAGGGCGATCTTATTATCCCAAAAGAATTTGATTAATTACAGTATTAATTATTAATTAATTAACTCATATGGCACAGTTTGCACAAATGGTCTCAAACGCAAAGAAGACTCTCCACTTTGGGATGCGTATCAAAGGAAGTTCAAATTATACAAAAGGGCATGCTTATAAATGTCTAGTCAGGCCCACAACAGAATATTGCTCTGGGATTTGGAACTAGCTTAGAAAACGCGCAAAGAAAAGCGGCTAGAATAGCCACAAATAAGCATCGAAGATGGTCCAGGAAGACAAAGGGCCCTAAGTGTCACGAATCTACTATCGCAACGAACCATTTTGGCAGGAATGATGAAAAACTGCCATTACCTCGACACTGTTTTGACACAGGACGCCACTCCCTGCTTGGAAGAGCTATTCGGGAATGAAATGGTGTTCCAAAAGACAGGATAGATAAAATGAAAACCAATTACATACTTGAACTTAGCTCTAGAAGTTCTGTATTTAAATTGAAAAAATCTACCTCATTATTCTAGCTCATTATAAATTATTGCTTAAGCTTATTCATTTATCACTATATGCATTTTTATTGTTTTGTTCATCATTATCTATTGTTACTCTATTATTTATCATTACCCTATGATGTATTACTATTATTACCAACTGACCTTTAATTTATCCTGATAATCATTATAGTAATATTACCAGATCGCAGTATAATATTATCAAAATAATTGTTATGTATTTACAATTAATTGTACCATAAATTTATTATTATTACTCTCACTGACTTGTTCAACAACATGTAAAATTGTTAATATTGAATGAATAAATTTATTATTATTATTATTATTATTATTATTTCTTCACATCACTGGGTGAGATATTAGGTATAGCGTATATATGCACTGTTTTTTAAATGCATTTAGATTTAGACATGTGATAGAAATATTCTATTCTATTTCATTCTATCATAATGACCGAAGATATTTGAATCTCATGAAAATGTGTTGAAATGTGTAGGCTTATATCTTGTATATAACCACGTTCATTTCATTACATTTCATAGTAATTATATGTTAATTGTTAAAATAAATGTTAATTAATAAACTGTTTTCCGATTGTAGGTAATGCTATAATAATATAATTGGTCTCATTATGGTAGAGAGTAGTTCATGTGATGGTAGATTGTAAGCTATCGTCAGAGTACATCTTTTCACAAAAATGTTTTCATCAGTTTTTTGCACATGACGAAGAATAGAGAAGTATTATCCATTAGAGAGAGAGATAATTAATAGTGATTTAAAACATTAAAACGTACAGAAATTATGCTTGAAATTCACACTATATATATAATATATAGAGGGATTCGAAGGCCTAGCCCCCTAAGCAGGTTGAAATAGTTTCAACACAAGGACACGCGTACAGACAAAAAACAAACATACAAAGCTCCATAAGAGTGGAATGTAAGCCTTCGCTATCGCTCATCCAACAACAAATGTGCTCATCATTATTTTATTATTCACCTTTATGATTTATACGCAAAGAATGTAGTTAAATTTGATCAACTGTCACATTGAACCACGAGGTTAATTATTGATAAATACCCAAGGTATTAGAAAAGGAAGTGACCTCAATTTGATCTCACTGTCGTAATAATATTCAACTATAAAAAGAGACATTCATATGTTACATTATCGACAATAAATTATCAAAGAATATAATTGTATATATTTAATTTTGGTGAACCCTCGATTGATATCTTTGCTCCGCTGTGCTTGTTCTAGCATTATTGTACTTGCATTACGAGTATTATCTAATTCTTGTGCTAGCACGTAATCAACTACGCGCGATCAAAAGATGTGTTGAATACCTTCAAAGCACAGCTAATAGATCGACTTATTCACTCATTTGCAGAAGCTGTTCCTTGTATAGCGGACTAAACCAAATAGCAATATCAATAGACATGCACTTTCACTTTTGCCTCCTTACATTTTTCCAACAAATTACATAATTATCTTATAAGGGCCAAAGAAGTCTTGTTCAAGAAGTTGGCATGATTTCGGTTTATCACGTTATTTCAACACGTTATCTCTCCCTCTCTCTCTCTCTCTCTCTCTCTTTCACTCTTTCTCTTTCTCTCTTTCTCCCAAGCCAGACACTGACCTAGGGTAACTATTACTCAATGTCGTCACTGAAATGAATAGATATGAGAAGATATAAACAGTATAGCAATGCATTTATTCATAAACATATATAAATGAACCATGCAACAGGCAATTGCAAGTTGTGATTATTAATGTTGACCTTTATTCACCAATCACGATAACATTGAAAGCTTGAGTATTAATTGTACCATAATTGTTAGGGATAGATAATTTATTATGATCGTATGGGTTTTCAGTTTTTGAAATTGAGGTTTTTCATCTTTTAAATGCCTTTAAATTTAATATTTATAATTAAATAACATTTAAATGTTTCAAGCACGACCAATGTCTGAATTAAGCTTGTCTCATGTGTCATCATCAATAGATTTCTAACATATATAGATAATAATTATACTGGAGACAGCTTCAGTCGTTTTGAAACTTGCGCAGAAGTTTGGCAATTTTGAAAAATTAAAATATTATGCTATACTGTGATAGTTTTTTTTATGATTTTTGCAATTACCAATTGACCAGAGGTGACCAGTAAATAGAACGAAATCGCATGCGAATGCCAAAAAATAAAAATCAGACATATGTTCTGAGATCATTTTAAAGTCTAAAGCTAGAAAACAATCATGGCTAGAAGGACAATTTAGATTGACCATGAAGGAAGATAAAAAAAATTAAATCCAATGATCAAGTGTCTGGATTCTTAAAAACGAAACATAATGCCCTATTTTGAAAACGATACGTTTACCAGTTTTATCCCTTCTTCTTTGCGTTAAGTTTTTATTTGCAATTCAACCTTGGGCACTTACTCTCTCTCACTCTCATCTCATTGACAGGCGTGACTCGTCTCAAACCAGAAGAGTTCGAATCCCGACATCGCTGCTGGGTTCAAATCCTGACTTAACGAGATTCTGTTCATATTCCCTGAAGCATTATTATATATACTTGTATCGAGGAAAATGAGAAAGCGAAACACCCGTGCGCTAGTGGTTTGAAATAGAGGGAACGGTCTATCAGGACCTTCTACTTTCGTGGATATATGTATAACTAATATTTATAATTAACTATATGCATAGAACACCAGGCTCGATTCAAACCAGATTGATGTTACACCTAAAAAAGTTTCTTCGTAAAGAATTTCTTGTGGGCCTACATGGCGTCCTACAAAAATGCTAAAGCTCGTAACAGTAATAGCAAGTATCACAAACCAGGAAGGTAGCATAAGTCCTACTGGCCTCCATTTAACCCATTGAAGAATATAACGTATATACGAGGAACAATAGTTGTATTCGTCGCATTAAAAATCACAAACTGGGAGTATTTATCGTCATTATTTTAATTATAATTATATTTAAAAATATTAGATTGATATCATTCGATCATCAATTGTGAAATAAAAACCAGCTTATTAAAAATATTCATGAATTGTTCAATATAATTCACATCTTATTTAGTTAATACTATTTGGTTCAATCTATTTAGTTCAATTATATGTTGAATATATTTTGTACCCAACAATGTAGTAGTTTTTGTAACGAATATTATGCAAATGAACAGAATGGTAAGTTCTATACCTTTCTAATCATTTATAATGATAAAAACAGTTGTAAATGTGAATAATAATGTAATAAATTGAAATGTAAATGTAATTAGTCTTCGTAGTGTACGTGTATATTTCTAATTTGACGGGATAGAATAAAATATAACTTGTACACGGAGCTAGCAGGAGCCCATTTCAACTTTTAGTATTTATGAGATTACAATCCCAATGTTTGATATATTAACTCATTAATATATATATATATATATATATATATATATATATATATATATATATATATATATATATATATATATATATATATATATATATATATATATATATATAGGCCTATATATAAATATTACCTAATAGTTAATATAATCTGTATTTTTCACATAATGTATTTGCTCATTTTCTCTTTCACCTTTAAGCATGTCTTTTATCATACTTCATTCTCCAAGTTTGTAATTGTCTGTTATGCAATTTCTTTGTATTGTTGTTATTGTATTGTGTTCTGCACTGATCATTGAGCTGGAACATTATGCTCACTCACGATTGTGGATAGCGAGCAATTATAGTTTTTTTGCTTCTAAACATATTTTCTGTATATTTTAAAATTTTCAGTCTCATTTAAGGACCTGCTCTATGTTTTTCATTTATTATGTTTTCCTTTCCCAATTGTTGCAACAAAAGAACGATAGAGAACAAACGGGAATTTGTATGTGTCCGATTCATTCACCATTTAATTCATTGTCAATGCGTATTATCCAACATGATTTTCATTCAATTTTAAACACATAATAACTCATTGATAAAGTCAATAGATATTTCATTTGTACAATAAAACCTTGAGTTGATGCGCCGAAAATAGAGAAAACTAAATCACATAGTAATAATATTCAATAGGTCAAGATCTTAAAAACCAGCTGAGAAAAGCAGGTCATTTTTCGCAGACAAATTCTGAAGGCCGTTTATTCATGCAGTTACATGCAGATTTCACACTTCAAAACACGCATATGTGTGCAAGAGAAAAACGCCATAGCTAAGGATAACGGAGATAAATGAATGGACATTTCTTCGCTTCTTTTTGTGTTTATCTATTTGTTTATAAATGATCAACTATCGATTGATGAATATTGCGAATTTCTCACAATTGTTTCTTGTGAGAAAGACTTTTTTAACACACTTTTTTTTTCTTTTCAAAAACTCGGTTCATTTCTATTTTTTTCATGAATGATTAAACATTAGAATTCATATCATTTACTCAAAATATCTTTTCTTGGTATATTTTTATTTCAATTTTGATATCACCACAACTCACATACAAATGTAATTTAAACATCTATATAGAAATCAAGTACGGTACCGAGAGTAAATACGTGAAAAAAGTTAATACAATTGATATAACATTCAATTTTTGTGACTTCAATTAATTTTAAAATAATACATCACTGAATTCCATCACATTCTTGGTATTCATTGACGTTTGATCTTAAAATTGATCATAGAGAAAAATAGTAAAGATGATTTATACACTAAAAAACAGATTTTTACTAAATAATGCTATTTTTTTTTATGTAAGGTTAAATAGATTTCAGACAAAAATTTGCATCCAAAACAAACTTATAGTCAATTATTAAGTAAGAATAAAATCTTACACTTTCTTCAAAATTAAAAACTTTCTAAAATAAATTTCAAAAGTATCAAATAAATAGGCCTAAGTGTACATTTATTAGGATTCCCCTAGACTGCGCACCACAAGTGCGCAGTATCCCACTGACTTACCTAACCACAACTTGAATACAAATAATGCATTCTGTCAATTAATTGATGATACATAACACGGTCAGAAGTCAGGTAATGATACCGACCATCAATCCAATGGCGTACCCTACGTCATAGTTGGCGGTAAAGTGGTATCCACCAGAAGAAGAAAGTTCCGAGCGACCGTCTCCCCTATACCAAACCATTATCGCACATGGTGTTCGCGTCTTCATCTTCCGTGGCTACAAGTCTAACTAGTTGTGGCTCCAAGTGAATGTGATGGCAGTCCAGTCAGTGTGAAGCAGGCATCAGTGCAACAAGTGTTTGGCGCTTACTTTATACACCTACCTGTCGAGTGTTTTACCGAACTAATATTAGTGAGTGCTTTTCAGCATGGGGCTGTCACTTAATCTATCGGATGACGAGAGATTTGCTCTCATGAAGGTATAGTTAATTATTACGATCATTGAAAGTGAGATTTATTTTTATTGAGTGTAAAACAAATGAGTTTTACTCGGTGGATTTTTAGATACAGAATGGTATAATACATGGTGATTGTCAAGTTTTTCTTCACGTTTATTTATCCAGTTTCTCTGTTATTGTGTAATGGTCGAGTGTAATGTGATATTTGATGATTTCAATTATTATGTCTATAAACTAGACAGTCGAGTGATAACTTGCGTATAGGAGACAGCCGATCGGTCTTGCTTTCGTTGCATGGTTGTGAACATAAAATACCTAAATATGAAAATAATTGTTGGAATAGACTACAAAGAAATAAACTGATAAAAGTAGACTCTATCAGAGATGGACGTTAATCACATCAAAGCGGCTGAAATATCTAAACAAAACGATTTCGTTCATTTCTAACAGTTACGATTAATATTCACAAAGAATATTCCCTTTTTCAAATCAGTGACATTTGTATTATTTATTTGAAGAACAATCTAAAAATATTATCATTTGAATTTTGTGTTCATAAAATACACCATCCTTTTGTAAACTAAAAAGTGTCCCCTAAAGTAAGTAATATGTGAGGCAGTTGTGCTCGGCAGCATAACATGCGCAATATGCAGTAGCGGCGAAATGAAAATTCCATTCGCGTATGCCGTCTCATTCACTGTAGTGCTGATCAATTAACATTGACGATTTGGAGTCTTTTATTTGGACTTATTAATAGTGCATGGGAGTCGATTTCGCAGAAAATCAGTTTTTTGCTATAACGTTTGAACGGTATGAGATATTGAAATTCTACTACGATGGAAACAAAGATAATTTCAGTGTCTTCAAAATTAGGTAAAATTAAATTAATAACGTTAGATTCTAACACGTCACAGGCATACAGATACAAAATGTGATTACAATTATGCGATTCAAGTTAAATAGTTTTAAATTATACCATCTTGAAGGTATTAAAAATATCTGTGTTTTCCCTGTAAAAGAACTTTGATACCTTATACCATTCAAAACTCACACCAAAAAACTGAAATTTCGCTAAATTGACTTCCATAGCATGCGCTCTTAACAGTTTCAAATGTAGGCCTATATTTTTTCTATACTCTGTTGAAAGCGTAAAAGTAAATGTTTTTCTCGTTGAGATTGACTGCGTTGATCACTAATCGATTCGAAAGATAACAACCAGAAGTTTGCTGGAGATTTGTAGCATAAGAAGGTGTCGGCCGTGGTCTGTAACGAGAAACCAACGAATAGTATAGCAATCGTTATTGACGGAATTAATCAACAAGTTTCCCAGATTATTAATATAATTTAAGGACTCGAAAAATTTGTGTATCATTATAAGAAACCATTAACCTTCGTTGATGGCATAATCACAAAACTATGCATTTCGACTGTTCGATACCAAATTATAACAGAAAATAAAGAGAAAAATAAAGTATCATTATAGTCATATCAAAACAAACACTATTCCAACACAAAAAGTAAAAAAATAATGAATGTATTACAAATGCAATAACGGAGATGAATTACGACAAAAAATGTTAACAATGATATATTTTTAATAAATGTCATTGTTTATGTATTTGCTCGAGTCAATTGTAACTTTCACAATGTATACAGAGCATGCAAATTTGTTCCTTCAAATTGTTCCAACTTGAAGTACAAATGGAGGTTAGATTTTAATTTTTAACCACTTAACAATTACTTTGAAACAAGAATTGTGGAAATTTTTAAATACAATTTTTAATAAAACAGCAAAGTTTCAGAATAAAGTCCTACTCCTTTATAAAACTGTTGATACATTATTGTTATATTTATTATTTTCGATTTCCTTTATTCGATTTCCTCAACGTTTATTCAAATACAATTAAACAATTAAAAAATGAAGAAATTCACTACCGTATAATAATAAGTATAGGCTTATGCCATACGGTAATATCTATGACGTTTACAAGTGCGCACTTTGCCATTTGCACATAATGATCATGTACAAACTACTGAGATCTAAAAATTAATTTATATTTATTTAATTCATTACTTTTACATATAAATGTAACAAAATAACCCTGAATCACCATCGTTAACCTTGACTAAGACTATACAGTCATAGAAAAAAAGAAATGTCTACTACTTCAATTCGAGACGGTAACTATAATATATAAATTATTATTCCCAGAGCGTAATCGAGCTAAAATAATGATAATCATTCGGTCGTAGTATATTTCACCGTGCTACTTTCTAAGAGACATTCTTCGTGCATAACATCTTCCAAGTGGCCGTGCCGGGCATTTCTATATACAAGATAATTACGTCACAAGATTTAGGTAGGCCTAGACTTGTTGTATAATCCATAATCAGTGTCAGTGGCCCACTCGATTAAATCCGTTTAGTAGCAAAAAATAACTCTATTACTATATCCACGTGTTTAGTTTCATATTTCTTGACGGAAACTTTCTATTTGCTTAATTGCTGATGTTTTATCAAATTGCTGAATTTAATTCTCGGATGAGTCAAAGTTATATTATATGGATTATATGGATTAATAGATTAATTAATTATAGTAATTAAAAACGTATCGTTAATCATTGGTGTAGACAAGAATCAAACGATATCTTATATTTACTTATACAAAGAATTTCAATCAATTATTGTTCCATAATTGCATTTCCATTGGTGTACTTTTTCGTAATTGCCCTTCTTTCCTATATGCATCAGCAGTAAAGTGTGCAAAACCCGCCAATACTCATGGAACAGACGTCCAGAAATAATTGTTCGAAGAAAGTGTGCTCAATTTGGCGCAATTTAGAGACATTATAATTAATTAAGTGTTTATTTCGAGTTAAAGTTTTAGCCCACCACCTCTTTGAACTATGATTGAAATTGCAAAAATCACTGGACGTAAGAAATGGATTTACCTAATGGAAATTGTAACTGCACGCAAGAGTTCTTTTTTTATCGGATTAAAAGTTGGCTCACATTTCAAGTTACCGTTGAATGCGTTAGAAAATAGTTACGTAAAAATAGGTTAAAATGAAGAAATTATTACAGGAAATTCCATATATATAACGAAATGCGCTAGATGATGAATACAGGAGTTCTTACCTATTAAATTCACGTAATCGGTGACATTTCAAAGTTTTCCTCTAAGTTCTATACATAGAATGGAAAAAAACGCATATGTAAATAAGAATGTATATAAGAAAAATGCAAAAGAACACGTTATAAGAGTTCATGAATATAGTTCAATGTTGAATTAATTATTGACATAAACGTGAGAACAAAGACAACTATCGAATTATTAATTAAGGAATGTTGGTTATTAAATCTATTCCAACAGTCACACGCGTGGCTCCGTAGGTCAGTCAACCAAGGCATCGCTTTGGTAACTTGAGTCACCGTTGGGCGTGGGTTCGAGTCTAGCATAAGGCATGTGGCATTTTGTAAGAATCATTTAATTCATTTGATTGCGCGTTACTTATGATAGGCGCGTTACCATAATGGTAAAGGTTAATATTTGTAATTATATCATAATTTTTACAATTTTAATTATTATAATTGATAGTTTTAACTATTATTTAGCATTATGTGCAACAAATACAAACGTTATGGAAGTGATTACAAAATGGAAGTAAATACTTTACTGTAGTACTTGATAGCAGTTCCCCAAGAGCGCAACGATGTGGGAAAAATGACAATAAAAAATATTATTCATGACAATGAAAATAATCCCAAGTGTTTTGAAAACTTATTGTGACTCTCTCTATTATCCCCATATCGTTAATTAACGGAAGGAGTAATTGTAAAAACGTTTTTAAGTAGGTCGATTAGATCTAGAACCAAAGAGTAAAGAAAAAGTCAAGTAATTATTGGTCTATATACTAGAGCTCGAATGTCGATTAGCGATTAGCAATCGGCAGTTGAAATCGAATAGTCTCAATAATTTTTATACACTTGATATTATCTAATTGTCATTATTGATCTGTAAAATCTCGATAGTATCTATTTTTTAAATACTACCGTCAGCGACCTGTCAAAACTGAAGGCAAATCATGTTTTCTCTATTGGCACATTTCATTGGTTTGCGTATGGCCCCTGCTGGTTATAGACACGCAATGATGTGTAATTGTCCCAGGTTAGGTACGTATTATACGGTGTTAAGAGCTGAGAACATTTCTCTTCGAAATGTGTATATTTATGGTGACAGCATTCATAATTAGGCTACACTTCCTACCAGTGTTGTAAAGTGAAAAGGGGATTATATTCTAAGATTTCCAGTAACCATGCATCGCTAGATGGCGGAGTTTTCTATATTTTAATTTTGACAAAATCTGGTTTCATTACACATTTTGGCCAAGGAAAATGGGAAGACTGTGAATTTATAGCCAAATCAGGATTTCAAATATTGAAAAGCAAAGTAGAACATAAAGATGTGCCTTTGTAATTTTTCTACTATCATTCGTTGACCGGGAATTTAACAATGAAAACCATCAAATTATACACATTTTGATTCAACTGCTACTTTTTTATGAAATTGTTTCCCAATATTCGACTACACACATCGACCGTGTAGTATCCGGCTGCTTTGAAACGCTTCTTCTCCCCCGACCGAATCATCCCTCACAAGCCCACCAGCCACCACCCACGAGACTCAAGTTATTCCGTAACTCGAAATCGAAATCCACCCACCCACCAGCCGTCAGTACCCATTGGACGTTATTTCGTAACTCAAAATCGAAATGGAAACGACTCATCTTCGTTCAGTTTCGACCATTTGTTACCATATGGGCTCGGATACTTTCGTAACTCGTTCATTTCTTTTACATTTATAGAATCAAGACCCATTTTGTCTGTATATAGTGACATATTTGCGACATTCAGTATAAACAATCTCTCGGGTTTACTCATAGCGTAACTTGCTTGTTACTCGTCTGCCGGCAGGTCAAAATTTCTAATACAAACAGACGGAAGATTTTAATTAAACAGTTTTAGATGAGATTTCATTTCACCTACTGAAAAAGTGTATAAATACTGCTACTGTACATTTATTTCTATTAGACAAGACAGACCAAACACAAACTATGCAATCACCTATTTCAGAATGATTTTTTTTTTGTACACTCATTGACTATCTTTATGTAACTGTTGAGCTACTTATAGCTTGGTTTTCAATAGCTTTTTATTTACATTGCATACTTTTTATTTAGACTCACCTAATCGATTTGATTCACGGTTATTCTCATACAGCTGATTTCGGCTAGTAAAAAGTAAAAACCAATGTTTTTTACTTCAATTTTATCACTATCAAAGTAAATAATTTATTTGTCTATTATTCCTATTACCGGTACTTGATTTCTCACCTCAGTTGGCCTACCAGTTGTTTCCGTCATCGTGATTATGGTAAATCCCCTATTAAAACGCTTGTTTCATTTATAATATATGTTTTTTTCACACGCGGTGACGCAAACACAAAGCATCATCTTTCCCTACAAATCATGTTTCCCCCATAATTAACAGAAAATAAATTAACAACACATTTTCCATAAACATTGAAAATCAATTTCTTGTAGAGGAAAAATTCACAGTCACGCTTACGTAACACCTTTGTGGTAAATCTTTTGAAATCAAATATAAAACTGCAGCCTTCAGGAGAAGATATTATTCAAGGGTTTATTTCTACAATCAGCTTACATATAGTTACTCGTCTACAGCTATATAACTTGACAATAAAATAAATGTTAAAAAATACTAATTATAGCCAATAAAACCAAGATCTAAACTGAGTAGGTTTACGTATTTCTTGTGTTATAGGCCTATATAAATAAACCTTCACAGCATACCAGTGAAAGTGCATGCTTGCTTAGCGTGTAGTTATTATGCATGTGCACCGAGATACGAACACTGAATGCAGATTACAAGTTAGCATGCGTTGAGCATTGTTACAAACGTTTGTAGCATCGTGAAGGCGGTGAAGCACTAATATGTATGCCAAAGACAATAATAATAACAATTATATTGTACATCATGCACAGGATAGAAAGTTTCACATTCTTTGGTGACAAAATATAGGCCTATACCAAGATGCATTGAGGGTTGCGTTGGTTCGCCGGCTTCAGATGGTGTCTCAACTTGAACCGGAAATACGTTCCATTTCCTAATCTCTTTCCTTAGAACACCCGATCGCTTCTCTACCTAGTGTTGTTTTGTAGAAGCTCGATGTCATGCCTTCTATATACCTCAAATATTTGCATCCAAGATGCAGTGTATATTGCCATCCAAGATGCGGTGGAAGTAAACAACTGCGCTAGGCTTTTGAAAAAAAATATTAACTGGTAATGCAATTAAATGAAATATGAATACTTATTTGTTTGTGGCATGTGGATTTCTCACACGAATTCGATTACATCAACAAATCGTCCAGATGTAAGTTACTTGCAATATAGCTTGCGTTATCATGAATTATTATTATGAATTACTTCACAATTTGAATAATGCACAATTTAACCTCACTATCTCCGTTTTACTTCATATAAGAAACTGTTTCAGACAACTGAGCAAACGTAAATGTCATTTTGTGTGTATTTGTAAACAAAGTTAGTACCTTTTATCACTACTCACTGCGCATAATCGGTTGTTCTAACAATTTGGATGTAAAAATGGTACATATTTTTAACATGGGAGGGATAGGAAGTTAATTCACCATATCAGGCCGGCAAACCAACGCAACCCTCAATGCATCTTGGCCTATACCTACCCGTGATTTGTTCCGTTTGACAATAGACCAAACTATAAAACAATCCCAACTCCTATTTTGACAGCAACAAATATGTTTGTGCTATATTTGATTGTCTTATCGCCATGTGCTCCAGTTGCTATGGAAATAAGGCGATGTTGCTATTATTTATTCATTCACTGTATATTTATTTTTTCATTGAAATCAATTGTTACACTTCTGAAAATATGTAAGCACAAATATTAATGTTCAAATGCTTATTTGTGCTTACCTATTTTCAATAAAGTAACAGATGAATTCAATGAAAAAAAAAAAATAAGAATAATGGCAAGGCAATAACAGGTATCATTAAATAAATACATGTTATATATTATGTAGCCGCCCTCGGGAGTTCAGTCAGTTGTGGCACCGCTTCAGAAACTGAAGTCGCAGTCGGGCGAAAAAACTCGAACAAGGAATTATTAGGAATGATCTTCGATATCTATAATCTTCACTGAAATGAAAATGAATCAAAAAGGAAGGAAAGGAAATGAATAGGAGAATGAAGAATAGGAAAATGAAGAAATGAATGAAAAGAACATCTCAAATCATCCGCACCAACGTTTTTTTTTTCGTTTCTCATATATCAACTATCTCTAACAAGTATATAACAATTTCAAATTACAAACACAACATAGTAATTCAGTTCACCATTTAGTTGCATTAGTTAAAAACAATAAAAAGTCGAGTATCGGTATGTCCATCGGTAGCACATACAAGGTAGTACGTACACATAAGGCCTACTCTAATAGTCGCCATTTTATAGTTATTGAAAATATTGCAATACCTTCAACCACTATTGTACATCATAGATATTTAGTAGCAATCATTTTTTTTTCATTTAATAGGCCTACTATTATAACTTTTATAACTTTTAGAATGGTTAATTCACAAGAAGCACGTAAAACTGGCATGGTAATTCAATATAATTTATTTCCATTTTATTTTCATTTCAAATAACTGTTATAAATTTAACTTTGATATACTGATTGATGTATATATACGACACACTGCATAAAACAGGAAGTGGCAATATGCACTCTGCAATAGCGATTTTCACCTTTTACTACATAATATAATTCAATGTAGCGACAATAGCATGCACATAACGAAAACTATTTTCTAATAATTAAAACATAATTATAGTGCTAATGATTAATAATGTACTTATACCATGCAATAGTTTATCGTGAAACGTATGACGTTTAGATGCAAAAGGACAGGGCTAACTTGTTATTTTGATGAAATACTTTTACTTCTGACTTCACTTGGCCTATATGAATAAGTACACTTCACAGAATAAAACCAGAAATTGAATATTTCAAGTGTGAATGGCTCATTAGGATTTAGTTGTGAGATAGATAGCTAAAATGTATATACGTATTGAGCATTGCGTATTGAGAAACTTAGCATGCACATATCTGACTTCATTCATACTGTCTAGTTCTGAAGAGCAATTGGTTACATCACATTTAAAAATAAAAAATAATCAAAAAGAAGTTGATATTTTTCGAAACCTGGAGTGATGAAAGGTAGGCCTATAGAGATTGAACTCTTGTTGTTCCATCAGTCATAATTAGAGATATGCATTTGCATGACTATCGAAACTCAATAATAACTATGATTTTTCCCGAAGTAGGCCTATATGGAGTATATGCCACAATTATACAATTTACACATATCGGTAAGGGTTTTCCGGCCGTGTTCATAAATCATTATTTCTCTATGTCACATTGTATATAACATGTTTGTTTGATGAGAATAGCAAGATTGTCAGGTGTAAATGTGACAAGAATGTGACTGATGAGTTTCGCAACAATACTTAATTACAATGTTCATGTTCTGATTGCAGTTTCGCAGAAATGTCGCGGATTGCACAAAACCCCACAATGACCTCTACTTACTGCGGTGGCTAAGAGGTAATTATATTGTCGCGTTTTTTAAAGTTTAGAGAAACTTGGTTCAGTCTTTCTTAAGAAAATGTATTATAGGGCCTTAATGATTAATGAAAAATATTGATTTTTTTGTTCGTTTCGGATGATCAACAAGTAGAACAAAGGCAGTGTGTCAGTTTATGTGTCAGTTTAATAATAGACTTATTAGTTTCAAAATTGAGGTGTGTGTGCAATTTTTCGAGTATATTTCGTATCAATATCTCGCTCATCTCACAACGAATATGCTGCGTAATCCTTGTATTAAAATAGCTTCTAATTGGTGCCTATATAACGACCCCACCAACAGCTATGTAATATGGGGCTACGAATGAGCTATTCGTCGATTTGCTCGTCACTAATTTGAGTCATTACACTAGTCTATGTTGAAGTATCAACACAAAAAACGTTTGACAAACTACATACGTTTTAATGATCAAAAGTTAGGGGGAAAAAACCTTGTCACAACGAAGGTTCAGACTCCATTGAAATCATTATCACAACTGAGTTGTAATCAATGATCATTCACCCATTTTTAATCGCGATTAACAATAATTCTAACTCATGATGAAAGGATGATACACCTATATTTGGGACGTCATAACATAAAGAAAACCTCCCTATAATCAACATAAGGACACAATTAAAGCAATAAAATCTCAATACATTGACATTGATTTGGATTATAACAACAATTGACAATATAATTTAGTTTATCTCTTATGAGCTGTCCCTCGAGATAGTAAAACACTCATTTAATTAAGACATCCCCTTTTAGTTGAACCATTGTTGAACCTGTTGAACAATGTCCAAATTGCAAATGACTCACGCACAGTTTGCGTCATAGCCCAACAGGCGGTGGGACACGATTGATGAGACCATAGCCTTCTTTATTCGATAAGACAGTCAAGACAGTTATGAAAAGAAAAGAATTAATCTGAATAAAGAAGGCTGTGGATAAGACGAAGTCAAGTTTTGAGAATTTTGAGAACCTTTGAGAAAATATCAATAATTGTTCACGAATTTATAATAATAGTAGCTCGATGGTGGCAGCTGTAACTGAATGTAAAATCTGAATAAATAAATAAACAAATCTGAATCGTAGCCACTACTCACGTTCCAGTGGATATAAAGTGATGATACAATATTGCTCAAACAAAATTCATGGGGTTTTAAAATATTTTATTTTTTTAAAGTAAAAACAGAATCATTATAATTGCTAAACCATTATGCATTATGTGTTTCATCATATCATCATATCTTTTTATTATTCTTCGCTAACTATTACTCTCTGTCAACTCATTCTTAGTTTCATTTTCAATTTTCGGTAATATCATATGTTTGTATTATGTGCGATCGAATTTGTGGAAAAATAAGAATAAAATCACATCGGTTTCGAAGAACCTTTGAATAACCAGAGTTCACATTATTAGCGCCTGTTTATATATCCAAGTTTTGTATTGTTTCTGTATAAATAGTGATGACAGGAAATAAGACGAATATTATATACGTCAAACAGGAATATTTATATCTATTGTTGATAAACTAGTCGAATAATTTATTGTACTGTACATACTTCTAGTGTGAAAGCCTGATTACATGGGTCAACGTTTCGACCAATGACTTGAGATCAACCCTTGATCGCCTGCCTGTTTATCATGGTGACTCAAGAAATAGCACTATACAATCAAGGATGTATATACGTCTGATTTACAAGGGTCAATGGGCCGATATCAAGGGCTGCTCTCAGCAAATTGTTCGAAACAATCGTGCGTCTATAAATCAGTCTAATTAGAAAGGAAGGTGAATATTTCGGACCAAATCAATCATATACTAACTTTACACAGGAATAAAACTAAACTTGAATATTATTTTAAAACTAAAATAAAACTAAACTAAAATTAAACTTCACCAATATCAATCATATACTAACTTTACAAAGGAATATGCATGACATTCATAATTCCACAATGCACATAACCCTCAAATATATTTGGATGACCACCTTTATATATTGCGACATTCCTTCTCACTTACACCGTTTGTACACTTTATACCCGACCTCTCGAGCAAGAATAAAATAAAAGCTTACACTTTTCACTCTAGATCACTTGACTCGATGCAAACGAACAGCCGTCTTATAATTACACTACTTTCCTCCATAACAGACGAACGGTCGACGAATCTACTTGACCGCTCCAAGCTAATGAATAAATGCATGATAAAAATGTTAAGACAAAAGACAAACTTATTCACAAATATAACACCACAAAAAGTTTTTTTCTCAATTCAAATTTCTCGTTGTTTCAAAACATCAAACAACAATGACAACAATGACGGACAACAAAACATTAAACAACAATGACAACAATGACAAACAACAAATCATCAAACAACAACGACAACAGTGACAGACAGCAAAACATGAAACAACAATGACAAACTATGATTTTTCCAATATGGAATGTCTTTTGAAATTTAACAATAAAATATGCTACGTTGGTCAAGTACAACAGTATACAAATTATACTATTTTTACGTATGAAATCATCCTTGAGGAAAAAGATTCTTTACATAATAAGCAGCTATAAGCTATAGTCATCTAATGCCGAGGTTAGTTCGACTATAATGGAAGATTTATTAAGAAAGAAAATCTTTTAACAAAACCCATAATCGCTGAAAAAACCTATAGGGCCTGCTAATGAAAAATCAGTCATTTTTAATGCACGATCATTTGATAGTTAATAACGATTGCACATGAAAATGTATTCTCGACGTTTGATCCAAGGAAACACTGAACGTGTGATTGGACGGATGAGCAAACTAAAGATGTGAAAAGTATAATCTTTCTTCTACATATCATTTCAAAATGTCGACTGACCCCCCCCCCCCCCCCCCCCTCCTCCTCAACCTGCTTCGTGTTTTGGCGAGTGCGTCGTGAGACCCTGGGCAGCAAGTCTTTTCAACGTCCGCTTCTTATTTCTCAGCACAGAATTCAAGCTACCAGAGTCCAACTACAAGACCAGTACTGGAGGAACAGAAATCAAGTGAATACAATGAAATATAAGTTCATTGGACTGAAGTATTTACGCATATTTTCGTTTCTTTTTCAGCTCGTAATTTCGATGTGGACGCGGCTGAAAAGATGCTTAGGGATGTGAGTAAAAACATGTTATGTAAAACACAGATAGACTCCCGTAGCTTTGATCGGCTAAGCCTCTGCCTTGAAAACTTAAGTCAAATCAGGAGTTGGTTCGAGTACCGCCAAGCATAAGCCATCAGTTTTTGGTACGGGTACCATAAATCTATCTGTCAGCCGCTCATTCGTACCCCCAAATTCCCTAGCTGTTGGTGGCGTCGGTGAGCAGACAATAATATCATCATCGACGCAATATAGTAGAGGTATAATTAAGGACGCAAAGTTAGATACCGTAAAACACAATAACAGTTATCAAATGCTATAACTTGAACGTCTATACAAAATATACACATTCAGTTCCATAAACCATAGAAATATTTTCATAATATAGCCTATTTTGTACAAATCATTTTTTAACTATATTCTGCTATATACCTGATTTTAGATCGCCAAATTTCCCATAGTATATTATCAAGTATCACTATAATAATGACTAGCCTCTTCAATGTCATTGCTTATAAGATCCTGTTCACCATTGTTTTGCAGTCCTTGGAATGGAGGAAGGAATGGGACATTGACAAGTTGAAGGACTGGGAGCCTCCAGAGGTGATCAAGAAGTATTATCCCAGTGGGCTTATGGGTTTCGACAAGGAGGAGGCTCCAGGTAATGACCGAGGTCAATGCGTATGAATATTGCGCAGACCGGTATTATTTATTTATAATACATTACTGGCAGACTTCTAGCAAAAAGTGGGTTTGCTGAAGGATGATTCTAACGAAGTAGCGTAATCACGTAAGACTTTTTTGTTAACCTTGAAAATTTATATATTTATTCGGCAGTAAAAGTAACAACAAATTGCAATATGGCCGAGGATAAGGTTAAAAACTGACAACAATAGCAAATTGTTAGCAAATGTTGTTAAAGTTGAGCGTTTTTTTTTAGACTACTTATTTCAAGTTCTTCAGTTTACCGACAGCAGCGTATCTGCAACTTTTACTGCCGAATCATGCTTTGAAATGTTATGAAAGATAACAGATAGGTCTACAAGGATATCAGGATCTATGTTGTTATAAGTTATAATGCATATAGTGCATATAGTGCATATATACATTTGTCAAGAGTTGAACAATCCTCCCCAGTAGCTCAGTCGACTATCGCGTACTGAGGTAGAAACTGAAGTCAGGTTAGGCATTTGTTTTTGTGAACGTCCTATCACTTCATCGTTTCATTATCACCCGCTAATTCGTACCCTTCATCACTTCATCGTTTCATTATCACCCGCTTATTAGTGCCCCCGTATAACCTAACTGTTGGTGGGATGAAAAGAGTTGATAACAGCTTTTATATTTATTTTATTTTGATATGAGGTGTAGGAGGGCCATGTCATTGTACTGCACTTCCAATTGATGCTCGCAGATTAATAGCTATCCCTTTTTCGGAAATCACTCTCTAAATTCTCATTCTTTATTTATAACTGTCGGTTCATTAGTCCATAGAATACATTTTACTTAAGTCTACACGAGGCTCACCAAGTTCAAAACACGTCATTCTTACGGACTTGATATTTCTGTTTTCGCGAAAGACAATAATTTCCATTTGATTTTCATGCAATTTTTTCTATTGTGCACTATAATTTTTGATAATCTAAATAGATATATTCAAGTTTGATTTATTGAGTATTGAAGTGGAGAGATTTATTACCCAGTTTCCGAATGAGGTCAGTTATTATCTCGAAGTCAGTCTAACCAAAATTGGAACAATATTTTGCTTAGTCAGTATAGTATATTGGTGGAGGCGCCACGTTTTAGTTTAGGTAACAAAAGTCGAGAGTTCTTAGCTGCTGAACCTAACTACATAATATGGTATACAAAAAACTTCTTAAAAAGTGAGAAAGTGAGACAAACAACACATGAAAGAAGCATTTCTAGCTTACAAGTACCAAAAAACATGAATAAACATAATCCAGAAAATAATTCTTGCATGTAAACACTTAACCTCTAAAGTATATAGCCTACCAAAATGTCGCCATTTTTTCTTTTGCTGTAATCTCATATGTTTTTGTATGACTATGGTACGCAAGTTTTACGTTCAATCTGAAACCACAAGCGGTTATTGCTGGAATGCTGCAGGCACAGGTGAAAAACTCGTTTGTGAAGAATCATAACTTATAAGATCCGTGCCTTGACGCGAAACCACCGTTCGCCATTGGCTTAGGTCAATGCGAGAGTTCTTATTTCTGACAATAATTAATTATAATCGTGGATGTACAAGGTCATTCGATACACTTAGGATTATCGCGAAGAAAGATGAATTATTTGCTCATTTGATTTGGAGTAAAAAGATGAAAATTGGGAGTCGATGCAGTCAAATATGCTTTCTATAGAACCTAATGAAAAACTGTAATTCTTCATAGTTTATTTGGCGCTGAAAGTTGACTATAAGTCGTATTCAGATGTCACCATGAACCAACCAATTTTTTTTTTGCTGGCCGTGTGGCTCAGTGGCTATCACCGCGCTATATCGTGGTATAGCACCATGATATGGCACGCTATATCGGCTAGCACCACAGACAAAAAAGTTTTTTTTGTCACACACACAGACAAAAAAAGTTTTTTTTGTCTGTGCTAGCACACCAGGCCTACATTACAATATCGTGAAACAACACATACTTTACATTTTACAATAACATCATTTTATCCATATTTTTTTTTCAAGGATAAATTCTTCCATTCTCCGAAAATTATTGGTTCTACCTGATTTTTCATTTTCTATTTCAATTACAAATATTAGAATTTCTAATTATAATGCAAATAATTTACTTGAAAGTATAAGTTTATGTACAGAAACATAAACAGAATCGAATAATGTTTAATTCACGTCATGACTCAGAAAAAGAGTCGGGTCCTGGAGGACAAATAAATTACGACTTCAAAAATGTACATCCTGATTACTTGTCTTCTTCAAAATTAGGAAAATAAATATCGTCGTTATTCGTTGAAAACTGTTTCCGGGGTTGTCAAAGAGGGTTAATCAAGGATTAAGGGGAATCAAGGGTTAATCAAGAAGAAACACAGATATTTTCAATACCTGCAGGATCGTACATAAGTTGAAACTATTCATCTCATAACCCATAATTGTCAGGCGTGTACGGTTTTCTTAGCCGCATAAGCGTGACAATTAGGCGATATGAGATAAATAATCATATTACTTATACTGTGTTGGAGGTATTGAAAATATCTGTGTGTTCCCCTTATTAGAATTTTGATATCTCATACCGTTCAAAGGTTATCACCACCTCACCCCCCCCCCCCCCCCCCCCCGCCGCCACAAAAAAATGATGTCCGCTAAATCGACTCCCATGGACTCTCAACTCTCTTGGAAGGATTTTTACGGATTTTTTTTTAAATGTCTTTTCAGTGGTGTTGATTCCATTTGCCGGTCTTGACATGTGGGGGATGATGCACTCGGTGACCAAGCAAGTCTTTGTCATGCAGACAATGAAGATGATCGAACATTACGTCGAGAAAGCAACAGAACAGGCGAATAACCACGGCATTGAAGCATCACAATGTGTAGTCATAATCGACATGGAGGACTTTAATTTACGACAATACGCGTGGAGACCAGGTATGCTCACTTTGGGACTAGTGGTCCAGTTTTGTTCAAGATGCATTGAGGGTTGCGTTGGTTCGCCGAATCAACGAACACGGCGAACCAACGCAACCCTCAATGCATCTTGGTTTTGTTATTGATAAAATAGAATAATACTGAACTGTGATTCAGGAGACCGTGGTTAGATTCCCGCCATGGTCGACTATCCTGCAGGGATTTTTCGTGGTTTCCCTCTGACATTAAGGTCAATACTGGGATGGTTCCTTAACAACAGTCCACGACCAACTCCTTCCCACTAACCAAAAACACCTAATAAAATAACCTTTCATCTCATCATCCAATCATTTTATAAATCATTCACTGATGCCAATATACCGTAGTCATCAGTACAGTGCGTCGTTAAAATCCATTATAAATGTATACAAAAATTAAATGTAATAATATTCCAATCGTATTGTGCTCAACAGGCTTCTCTCCTACTCCTGTCCAAAAGATATGCTAAAGTCTCATTGTTAATTTCGTTATAATGATTATTTTATATTATATGCCTGTATTGAAAAACAATAATTTTGTAGGTCAAGTTTTCGATGTAAATTTAGAAAAAATATATTTAGCTTCAAAAAGTCTTATTCGCAGTTGCTTTGTTTTTTATACTTTTTTCTACACTGGCATAAACACATAAAGGCAGAGGTAAAAAGACGAACGTTTCAAAAGAAAAACGTGAATTTGTGGTAGGCGTATTAGCTTTTTAGATGGACGAAAACCAAGAGAATATTTTTTTGTGAAAAGTAAAAGAAATTTGTTCTACTGTTGACCACAAACATCAAATCCCATTTCCAGTTCTTTTTATTTGTATTATTAGAAAATGTTTTTCACGAGAGTTCAATATATTACAATAGTTGCAGCAATTTGGACTTAATTAAAATGATTAATAGTGTATTCGTGAATATCTTAGCATATCTGTAAACTATACTATATTGTGAGAGGTTAATTCGTTAATATGTTTATTTACAGCTGGAGAAGTGGTTATAACGTTGATCCAAATGTATGAAGCGAACTACCCAGAAGTCCTGAAAGCCTGTTACATAGTTAATGGTGAGTTTCACTTTTGTTACATTTAGCAATGGCAGCCTGCGTAAAACCATTTCATTCACTAAAAGTAACCGAGGTCACACAAACATGCAACTTCTTTAATTTTAATGTTTAAAATTTTTACTGTCGACATTTATTCAAAATCTTTTTTTAAATAATTTTAAAATCGTTGTTCAGAACTAGAAACAATTTCATCTTTGTTTATATGAAATATATGAAGTTTTCAATTATTTGTTTTGTTTATATGCTGAGGTTTCATTCCAAAATCTTCAAAATAATTTTTGATAATAATTGTTCCGAAATCGATGTTTCGAAATGTATTAAATATCTTTACTAACAATGTTGAAACTTTTATCAAAATCAATGTTTCAAATTTTTTCGTTATTTTTTCGACATATTTTCAATATTTTTGTTACTACATTTTCTGAACATTTCTGTTTCAATTTTTGGTTGAAAAGTTTTAGATACATTTTGCAACATATACGTTACGTCTTGCAGTGATTTTCAAATACTAATATCAGTAATGTTCATCATCTTTTGTTTAGCACCAAAGGTATTTGCAATTGCATTTTCCGTCGTGAAAAATTTCCTCAATGATTACACATTACGCAAGATACAGATCTTCAAAAGTGACCGACGAAAATGGCAAGCAGCTTTATTGGATCAAATAGACGCTGAACAACTTCCTGTTCATTACGGTGGAACAATGATGGATCCGGACGGTAATCCGAAGTGTCATGCAAAGGTGAGCAAGTTAAACGCGTTGCTTAATAATACATGTCTAGCGAGAAATAATCAAGATACTTCAAATCTTCATAGATTCATACACTCAAAAATTAAAAATTACATTAAAAATATTGCAATAATGTGCCTTTTTTAAGTTGGTGAATTAAGAGTGCATGGAAGTCGATTCAGTGAAATATCAGTCTGCTGATGATACCTACTTTTGAAAGGTATACTAGATCAAAATTATAATATGGGAGAAACAGATATTTGTAGTACTGTATCAGATAGTACTAGTAACTACAATTTTCACATAATTATCAGATAATTTTCAAAGGTTACAGGTGAAAACACTTTCAGCTCCATAGGCCCACATGTTAAAATGTTAGAATCCATGGTTTATAACTTCATTTCACATCAATTCGAAGGTATTGAAGAGATCTGTCGTTCATCACATTAGATTCTGATACCTAATACCCACAAAGTTCCAAAGTTTCAACAAAATAAGTTGAATAACTTCTATTTAGCTAATTCAACTCCCAATACTGATTCATCAAATACAATCATGATATAGAAACCTCCATTCACATACATTCATTTCAATCAGTTGAAATTTAGAAGTATACATAAGAGAGCAAAATTATAATAATTGTAATCAAGAATTAATTACTGAGTTGTTCAACTCCACAGGTTCATCCAGGAGGTAAAATCCCTAAATCTTTCTACTTAGGTAAAGGTGATAAACACGACAATTGCGTCCAGAGAGAGAATTACACAACGATCAGCGTGCGGAAGGGGAGCAAACAACGAATACCATTTATTAATTCGGAAGAAGGCTCTTTTTTAAAGTAAGTTTGAAAATAAAAATTGAATAGATTCACATAAATTAACAGAGATAATGTATAGGGTAATGGCACCATATTCTTGTTAGATGTGGGTAAAATATAATTATTCTTATGAAGTTGAAATGAAATAAAGAATTGCTTATTCCATGCACAGATTTTTGAGTAAATAAAATAAATAACTGTAAATAGACTGTAAGTAACGTAGAATCTCAAGTGTGGACTGTGGCTCACTTGTGAACTATCTAGTTCACAGATGAGCTAATATCAGTTCTTCATATTAAAATAGGTATAAAGGTACATTTAGTTACGGTACTTTCAACCCACTTTCTTTGACAATTAAAGCAACATTTTTGGTTCACCAATACGTACATACGTATCACTGAAAAATGTAATTAAATGTCTCGCTAAAATGTTGCAAATATTTTAGGTGGGAGTTTAGATCGGACGGACATGACATCAAGTTCGGAATCGTATGCACAGATATAGAAGGTCGTGACACTGTGGTAGTACCCATTCATCGTGTTAACAGCCACCAAATGGACGAAGTCGGCGTAATCACGTGTCCAGCACCAGCGACGTGTAAGTCACTGCTCACAGATTTCTTGTCGAAATAGATTGACACGTTTGATATCAACAGGCTCAATTGTATAACTACGGTACTACTGTAGAAGCATTCTTGTCAAATCTTTCACATCATATTAACTGACGGATGAAGTAAATCTCATTTTGATGACTTTCCCTCATCTTTTGATAATTAATGAAATTATGAAATTATAAAACAACATTTGCTCTGAAATTCTATCATTATTTGCAAAGTTGAAACTTTCTGGGTACAAAAATTGTTTCAAGTGCCAAATCCAAATCTTGAACATAAAGAAATCAAGTTAGTCTTAACACTCCTTGTATTAATAATCCATTGAATTTTTCCAGTAACAAATGTTTCTTCCACTACAGATACAGTCGTGTTTGACAACAGCTACAGCTACCTACGAAATAAGAAGATTCACTATTCCATTGCCGTGGCGCCACCAATTGGAGGCAATCTGAGTGATGACAACAATAAAATGGTGGCCTAAATTGAATTATGTAATAGAAATGGTTGCTATAGCCAAAATGTGTTAACTTGTCATAAAATGCTCACTACTCTTTTACATTTATATACCATCATGTTAGGACTACAGATAATCAAAGAACAATTTATAAGACACGTCTTACAGCCGGAGAAACTATTGATAATTTGGTAATGATCCAATTATTGTTTGCCCACCATCCCACGAATAGCTAGGTTATTTGGGGGTGATTATGATCTATAGTCAGCCAGGTCAAGTAGTAAGTATATAATAACCATCAGTAAATTGACATCTTTGCCTGGAATAGGTAAAAATATGAATCTTACCACGGTTAATCGCATATAATTATTCAAAAACTTTCGTACGTACATCTAAAAGTGTTTTCTTTTAGCACATTACTTACTGTACTTGGCTTCTTTGATGGTTGGAAGTATTGTTGCTTTCCAATGTTTAAAAGCAAGACACAGATAGCAATTTGGTTGATGATGGTATATGATATTATTCTTTCCCAGACAAACAAATGTAAAAAGCTTGCTAAGCTATACATATTTGCTGTATGTTTTTGAGGCAAAAGTTCAATTTCAGACTTAACAGACATCCTATCTCAGAGCCAAGTAATAATGTTCAATATGGCATACTACTGGCTGCACCATGTAAAAGTTATTCAAAATGAGTTGTTTTAATGTGAGCGATTTTGTATCATGTGATATAATTTAACTATACTAAACTCAATCGAATTTCGGGTATTTGCGGTGGTGATTTTGGATACCAGTACTCAAATCTACACACTATTAGTGAAACTTCAATGAAATATCATCGAGACGTAGGCCTACCATTTTCAATGATGACAGGATCAACTATGGATCGGTTTTACCAACCTTGGATTGGGTACTTGAAGTTCAGATAGAAGTGGTAGATCAGCTTACACACCAATGTTACCTGATCGTAGGTTCAACATATTAGTAACTTTAGTAACTCTGACCTTAAGTATTATGAATAAGATTGATAATGTTTGTAAGTGGAACAAATATCAGATGGCAGTGAATCCTGAATTTAGCTATTTAATTAGCTACCATAATGCGTTTTTTGAGCTGCATTAATCCCACAAACATCTTCATTGGTTAATTTGTTCGTAGTCTCTACTGAAATGTTTTGTGACTATGGATGGAGACATGCATCCAACTTTTCTCAAAGATTCACAATGTTGATATATTAATAATACTATACCATTAATTCTATTTCCTACAATGTGTACATATTAAGCATTCCCACTACCTACTAGGGGTATTTTATTCTTGTTGTCCCGTCACGATTTAGTATCGAAATTCCATTTTGTTCAGTCAAAATCCAGAACGTGACCGAAATAATTTGGCACCGTTCGTACTGAAATGATGGTGCTAAAGTTGGTTCAACTTCATTACAAATGGACGTTTTTGTTAGAAGACTTTTTTTGAACCCAAATTTTGTATGTTGGCATGGCAAATTACTTCTGGTCACGGCCTACTGGCACTGAATAAGGCTCTCGGAGGGCACTGGATTCAACATCCAATCACTATATCATCACAGCATTCAAAAGTTAGTTTCGATAGTTTGTTGCTTTGGGTTCAAAGAAGTTGTGGGTATGGAAAAGTTTGTGAATCACAAAAACATGTATAGTGATAAAAAAAAAACGTTGTAGAAACTGCTGTATGATATTGTATGCAATCTCGTGTACTCTCTAAAGTACGTGTACCATATCGAAATAATAAAACTAAAGGGCATTCTACGTAATTGTTTTACATGTAGGTCCTGGTGCTAGTGTTAATAATTAATATAGAAAGAGGATGTTGGCCTATGTATAGAATAAAAATAATGAAGGTTAACATGGCTTTGAAATTAAGTCAAGTAGGGCCATCTTTGTTTTACACATTCATATTTGATTACCACGGCTATGGCATTATCTGTACTTATGTCCTATATTGGTTGCAGCAGAGATCAGCCCAGATTACTGATAAATGTGAAAGACGATAATGAAACTAAAACATTTACTATTACATAAATAATAATACAAGTGAAGATAATTCGTTCAGTTGAATGATTTATTCAACAAAATGGTTTACCCATTTCCGTCCCCTATGTATTGTACACTATGATATTGTTGTCAATTAAATTGTTATCAATGAAATGAAAAATAAAAGCAAATAGTATATTATATGGTATACAAATTTTCTAAAATGTGTAATAAAAATAGAATATATGTCATGTTTGACATCATAAATGAACAGTAGGCCTACAGATTCACATTTAAAATAATAAAATTGGTTTTGTTCATTTTCTTGAAGGTTACCAGCGTACTAGTAAGTTTTAAGGACTAAAAAAGTCTTACCCTCTCAACTACAATTTTGAATTATAGATACCACTTGACACACAATGAAAAATGGCATATTGTCAACGTTCCAATGTTACAATATTCAATTCCCTTCGAATAAGAGCTCAACTAAACCTTTGTTGGCGCACTGAGAGTCACCAAGTTTAGCTGCTTCTCCCCATTGTACCAGCGTCGGCACGCATTTCAATTTTAAACGGTCATCTTTTCTGAACTGATTGTTAGGATCTTTCCAGCTGAAAGGTAACAAATTGAACAAAATTAGCCTACAAGTAAACAAAATTGTCAATAAAAATTGTTTTAGTGCTACAAGAATGTTTGTAGATACACTTGCATCTATAGTTTAATTGGTATCATAATTGTAATGAAACTTGAAAATTTAAAAAAAGGATTTTGAAATATTTGTTGCAAAAATTAGTTTTACAAGGCTGGATCTAATTAGGCTATTCTAAGAAAATAACCAAGTTGTGCATGAATCACTTGAATGAAATATTTTAAAATCCTGAATTACGACATAAAAATACTCTTCGAATGTTAAAATTCAATTTTTACAATAGGGCCCACTATTACAACAGTTTTCTCTATTCAGAGAATTATCGACCGTTAACCATTCCATGAAAACACCGCTTGAAAGTAAACATATTGCAGTGTAGGCATACCTAGACCTTCTAGCTTGTGAGCACTAAACCAATACACCTGTACCGTAGTGATAATTATTTTAAAATTAATTCTCAACTCACAGTGTCCTTTCTCAATGTAGGGCCTACTATAGAAATAAAGGTCAAGTCCCAACAGTTTTAATGACTTTTTTACCTAAGACAGACCAATAAGATGTGTCAACCAGTTTGAATAATTCTGGCGGTTCTGGCAGAATGGCTAAGAAGAAATCAAAATTTATTTTCTCTGTTGGACGTTTCAAGCAGTTACAAATCAATTGTGAACTGAGATGGTTCTAAGGGCATAAGAAACTAAAACTCATCAATAAATCAAGTTATGAATTGCCCTCGACATAATGCCTGAACATCGGTAGGATAATAACTACCGGTAGAGTTTCTGGTGGTAACTTTCTTGGTTGTGACAGCTTACCTTGATAAAAGTTGAGGAGACATAATGGCTTATAAATATACAATATAATTTGTTGAAGTACCAGTAGAACCTATTAGAATAAATCCAAGTTTAGCCTAGACATAGATTTTGTAACATCAATGGCCTTAATGGCCTAGTTACTTACATTGTTCTCTCGATTCCAACATGAACAAAATGTGATGTATCATCAACAGACTTTAAAACTTGCTCGATGACAGGTTCAGCTGAGGAACAAATCACAAGTTTAGAATTAGGCCTACGTATATGTCACAAATAAGCCAGCCTAATCTCGAATGAAGCAAACAGTAGTGAGTTCTAGCTTGAACTAGCAATATTAGCCTCGGATGTCTACTTGCTTGACATGCCCTTGTTTTCAACAATGGGTGGATTAGACTGTAGGTCTAAGCAATAATTATAGTGATATATAATAGCAGTATTGTCAGCAAACTTTCAGGGTGCAAACGTGCACAATTACAGTGAGCAAAACAAATACAATTATAAAAATGAACTGCTAGGCTTCACAATCCTGTGTATACTCTATTTTCATACAGACAGCCGCAATAGGCCAATTAGTTGTATAATAGTATGAAACAAAGTAGTGGCCCACAACCCCATACACTCACCCTTTGGTCCATCACTAACCTTACATCGTTGAAACAACTTCAATGTTTAGATCCACTGATTATACAATACAATACAATACCTATATTACTAAAAGGGGTAAATATGCCAGGTCCAGGCCTATCCCTTACTGGTCTGTTTTAGGGTTATGTTAGGTCAATATTCTGTTTTTAGGTTTTTAGTGATGGTTAGGGTTAGGTAAGGTAAGGTTTTGTGTTGAATGGATACCTAGATAGTAATTTTAGGTATCATGAATATGAATGAACAATTTATAAATTCATAACTCACCGACTACGCAGTCTGGACACCAGCTTTTACCAGTGGAATCAGCTAAACCACTGAATAATACAAATACTTTGCAGTTTTTCAATTCAAGTTCTTTCATCAATTTACAAAATTCATCATAACTACTGACGTGATGACGCACAACCATGATGTTGGTGTAGTAGGCCTAGGCCTAGTTATATCTATTATTTAAATACGAACTTTTACTGCAATTATTAATGACCGGTGCACCTATATCATTGACTTTATAATAACTCAATGCCTATATACTTGATGACCGGTGTAAATAATATCAAATATTGTAAAATTATTCTACGCCCTAACGAATGTGGACAGTCACTTATGAGCTTATCAGTCAGCTGACACCGAAAGTGATGAACCCGATAGCATGCAATCAGGATAGTTGCAAATGACTGTTAGGTTAGGATCTAGGCTGACAGTTGACAGTTGCGCTGACTACGAAATGCAACCATGCAACGTTCACGCCCCTCCACCTGTTACAGGCCATTGTTGCCATCTCCTCAGACCGACTATTTTAGTCAGAGAGCATGATTTTTGTCATTTTTGTTTTAGACCTACCTATTATTTTTAGTACCTATCAACTACCCCTTCAAAATAATCAACTAATGTGGAAAATCATCAAGTATCAGTGATACCCCTCATAATACCAGTGCCCACGGACCATAGCTGTCAGTGTCACTAATTAGCTGTCAGCCCACAGTTGGAGGCCTAGCATGAGTTTATGGCTGTGACAGAGGAAGTGTAGTGCCTTGACCTTTTGCACCCAGTCTCATGAGATTTGTAAACTCTCGTGATTATTAATACACCAAGAGAGTTGTTTTAGCAAAGAAGATTTTCGATCAGTAATTTATACTTCTTATTGTGTAAGTTACCAAGTAGCATCAAGAAGAAATTAATTTCGCGTTGGAAGTATAATTTGGTTATAATTTCTATTTACTACCACCTCAAATTAACATAGGCCTAGGCAGTTATCTCTTGAGTCAATAGTAGGCCTAGGCTTCTCAGTTTACATTATAGTGGCATTTTCACGGGGTTTAGGAGTTTGTCTCACTTTCGTGCAACCTTCAAGTTCCTAAAAAAAAGGATGTGAATTCAACAGTACCTGTATGATTGATAAATTCAATGCCTGTACAATTACTGAAGGTTCTTATGAGAGTATTCTTATTATGTAAACAAAGATTTAAAAAAGTCTGTGGTGATATCAACTACAACCAATTGTGTATTCCCACAACCAACGAACATACCGTAACCACTATTCTTACGAATTTAACCACTATTCCCACGAAGGTTCATGGGTTATCACGTATCAGATACTAAACTACTTTTCACAAACTATCGTTTCGAGTCGTGGCGATGCCGTAGCCGCACAGCCGTTTCTATAACCATGAAGGGGCCCACAAACCACACACCCCATCCGTGCATGGATCGTTTGACCTTGCACAGAGGGAGGGCACTACATTTTAAATCAACTGAACTCGCTTTTCTCTCTGTCCCCTCAATCCCTGTGAAAAATATGTATAAACTTGTTTAATTTAGTGAGTGAACTTGCAGGGTCTTTTATCTGTATTGGTAGATGATTAAAACAAGAGAAAAATATGAGATGTTGAGTAGTAAGGCAATTTTAACGGTTTTACGAATAGTAAATTTGTTTACTAACGTGTAATTGCCCTTGGTTGCCACTGATATTTTTCCGATATTTGAATTTTTGTCGGTCTTATGCACCTCTCTCTCTCGCACCTATGCACCTGTCGGTCTTATGCACCTCTCAAGGTCTGGGTACATATCGGGACTGTCCCGGAAAAATGGGACAAATGGACACCCTACGAATGGGGAGTGTGGTACATGTGTTCGTTCATAGAAGCAGTTGTGAGGCACAGCTGTTACCACATCCCGAATAATTGTTCATGAGATGATTGCCATTTTTGCACGAATGGTTCATGTGTTAGTGTATATTAGCCTTGTTGGCACAAACATTTCGTGGGAATAGTGTTTTTTGTTTTTGTCGGTACGAATGGTTTGTGGGAATGGTTTTTGTTGATGTTGGAATGACCTGTTCTTGTGAATGGGGTTGGTCCAATTACAAAAAGGTAATGCAAGTAAATGAAAAATTACCGTAACTACGGTACCGTAGGTACCTGGTGTTCTTTGCACTTGAATATCCACTTGATTTTCTCAACATTTGAATTTATCTTACAGAACAAGGAACAACATGTCACTGTCAAGGCCTTTATTTAATTTGGTGGGCTCTTATCTTGAGCAGTTATACTCTAACCCGATAAAGACCAAATCTCTTACATGCTGTGTGATAGCTTCACTGGGCAACATTACGTCTCAATGCATTACGTCTGGCACTAAATCAATAAACCATGATAGTGTAATTGCTTATGGTTTATTCGGGTTGGTACCTCTCATACTGAATATTTAGTTCGAAGTTTAATCAGAGTTTTAATATTACTAAATACTTTGTCAATGTTTAATTATAGGCTACTCTTTGGAGGTAATGTCCCACATTTCTTTTACTTGGGACTAGACAGCGTTATACCTAAAGGTATAGTCCTTCGTCTGATTGTGGAACGCCTTATATACACTCCGCTATATCAAGTCTTGGCTCTGTATATGCTTGCCAGATTTGAAGGAAAGACACATAAAGAAGCATGTAGTCAGTTGTTCCAGCTGTTTTGGCCAGTACTTAAAGCAAATTGGCAATATTTAACTATTCTGCAATATCTCAACCTGAGATTAGTTCCACCAATGGTATGTTATAACTTATCAAGTTATAGTCTTATAGTTTGATTAATAAATGATACTTCATGCAGATAATATAATTAAAATAATGGCAAGGGATGCAGTATTTTTCAGAATGTGAATGGTTATCTGCCACCAAATGTTTAATTGTTATTTCTGTTGATCAATTATTGCACCACATGTAGATTATTGTAGCTCTATTTTATTTTTATAAAAATGAGATAATAAAAATTCAGAATACAGCTACGAGAACTATTGTGGGAGTTAGGAAAAATGCTAAGATGCCATAGATGTGTAACCTCTATGTTGGCTGATTATGAAGCAACGTAGGATACTTATTAATACACTTATTACATAATTATTTAATTAAGAAAGGATTAATCAGTCCCCAAGTATAGTAATAAAGTGAAAAAAGATTGTAACATTCATAAATAAAGTAGTACAGTAGAAATAAAAATGATGTAAATATAACGAGTAATATCAAATTCAGAAGAAAATTTCATTTTGATTTATGGTATTTGAAAGGGAGTGAGAATTTTCAGGAATAGAATTCCTGTGAAAATTGAAGATGGAAATGAGACAGTAGAATTTAGAAGAGAGTATAGTAAATTTACAAGAAATGGGCAACTTGTTCCCAATAAACCATATAAAAAATTGGATATTCCAGACGTGCTTTAAAATTAAGTACCGTAGATTAAATAGTGATAATTGATAAATTATATATAGGCCTATGTTTTATTGAATGTATTGTGATGTAAAAAATGAAACAAACATTAGAGCTTGATGCTAAATGAAGCTTAGCACTAAATAACTTAATATTAACAAACATGGAACTGTATCTGTTTCTAGCTTCGAGTCCTGGTGTTTAATTTGATTGGATTCTTCTGGACTATATTTCTGGCTAAGAAGAGAAGCCAACAAGCCAAGCGTAAATAACGCTTCCTATAAATAATAACTATTCCATCTCTGCATTACGCAAGACTGCTATTTTAAGGTGTAACTTATAGATTCCATGGGGCACTCAATATACGTGAAAATAAAAGTACACTTACCCATTTTTTATTTTTGTAATATAAAATGTTATTAATTAGATAATTACAGAGATTATCCATATCAAAGGTTGGGGAAAAATATAAGTATACTGTATTACTGAAAAACGTACAATTCATTAAAGTTGATCATCTCAATAAATTTATTAAATTTGAAAATTATTCATTTTTTAATTACCGTACAATTGTACATGTTCTTCCTTAGTGCCCTTCTATTGATAACTTACCATACCCAGAAATTCCTTATGCTGTCTTCATTGTTGTGAGTATAAGGAACAAGAAATATATATATATGAAAATATATAATAGAACAATATGACATTTGAATTTTCTTGAAAATAGCTCGACCTTCAAACAATTGAATAAACAACTGGCAGCAGTTGAACACAATATGGTTCACCTCAAATATAGACCTACAGTTCAATTTTTTGTTGAAAATTCATCTTAATTACAAAGAAAAACTGTTGATGTTTTTAATGTTGTATAGGCCTAGTTAAAATTATCTCACAAAAAAAAGTTGATGCATATTGCTGATTAGTTAGTTGCATCATAAAAGCTCATTTCAAGGTAAGCTGTTGGTTCACATAACTATGCAGCCAGGTGCTTAGGTGAAGAAATTTTGTTGTGTAATAAAACCTTATCTAGTTAAAATTGACATAATCGACTGTTGACTATATCTATGTTATTGGATAATTTATGGTGTAAGCAAATGTCCATTTTCTGAACAGAGATACATGCCAGCCACCCAACTCAGTTTGTTTAGAAACTGAAGTCAAGTAGGTCATGGGTTCCACATAAGCCAGGGTTCTTGTAACGTCATCTATCTATTAGACTATTACCCACTCATTCATTCGTGCAAGTAACATGACTCTTGTTGCGATCGTTGAGCAAATATTAGTAGTCGTAATCCAAGACTTTCAGCGGTTGAAATCCTACATTCAAACGATTAAAATTGTAAAATGTCGCTATATTTTGCTGTAAAAGGTCAAGTGCAGTTTTTACCAAATGTAGTTTAATATATCTATCAACCTATCACACATTCACAAAGCAACAAGATGTTAGGCCTACTTGTCAAACTACGAAACATGGAGTTACCAAAATGACATCATTACAGTTTGAATGTTCCAACATTTACTATTTAGTATTTACTCTTTAAATCTTTGAAGAGTAGTATTTACCACGGGCTACACACAAACATTCACTAGGAAATACGAGAAATCAAAACTCCATACTAGGTCTAGTATTTAAAATGTATATTTTGTATTTACAGTTTACATCTTAGTTGATTACTGTATGTCGATCTATAGTATTACATAATAAATTTGTATAGATATTTTCCTGATATACATATTATTAATCTATTATTATATAATTCCACTTACACTTAATTGCAACTGTAATGTAAATTATTTATATTTAAAATATCCACCAGTGACAAAAAAATTTCAACCATAAATTAAATGAACGTAATTACACCAAAGCAAATAAACCACATGAATAACACTGCTTACACGTAATACAATAATATTTTTGTTTCACTTGAACCAAGAAATGCGTTAATTTGATCTATCCAAATAATATCACTAAAATTATTAACGCACTTCAGAACCTTGAAATATATTTTTCATCTTGAACATAATTATTTATATACAATATAAACAAATCAAGTCGGGGGTTGGCCTATAATTAGCAAATAATCATGTAGCCATGGAATGTGCTTCTACACATGTCCAGTCAGTCAGAGGTTCTGTTATTTTGTAAAAGTTAGATTGAATGGTATGGATAGGTGTTGGAAGTTACAAAGCTACGCCATGAGGAGCCAGACAACAAAAAGCACGGCTACCCAAAGAAACACTTTCGATAGAAATTGTTCTTCTTCAAACTGAGGAGTGCCTCGTGGTGCTGGAAAAGAAACCAAATAGGAAGTAAATCACTATTCTTGTTATAATTATCATATGGCAAAAACATTGAGAAGCAGGTAAATGTGATTTGCTCTTAGTAGATTTACTGGAACTTGGAAATACGCAGATAGCTAGTATGTGACGTGATTGACTCGATAGATGAAAAATATTGAATTTCAACTTTTACTGAATTACCTGTCCTATCAGAATACGTTCAACTACCTTGACACCATTACTCAGTCATAGGTAGGTATTTACGTACAATATAATACACGAACAGTATATTTGTTGTTTGCTATTTTCTCAATGTGTTGTTATACCATTACTTACTGTATTCAATTGACTAAACTCAATCTAACTTAGCCCAACAACTTGGACTCAATTTCTTTCAATATTTTATTCTTTAAATTTCCAAGCAATTACCCTTTATTTATGCATTATTGGCTCTCATTGTGCTCTTATTCTATAAACTAATAATTTACTAAAGTGGCTTCTAGGTTATATGCAAGTCCAGTCAACTTGGAGAAGTATGACCTTGAAAAGATCGCAGTGGCTAGGCTTTTTATTGGTGCGCAACGCACAATTCTCAAATTCATTCAAATCAAATAGACCTCCGGAATATCTTCCATGATGAACAATACAGGACCCTACTTATAAACGTAATCCGAGATTCAACCATACTTCTGGGAAATCATCTACCTAGTCAAAATTGCCATTATTAGTTTAGCCTTGAATTAACTCCATACTCTCATTGCTGTTCAAATTTTCAACTCGAGTCTTGACCGTCTGTTAATATTTATTTCGTTCCTGTATCGTTAAAATTTCATCTAGAACTAATTGGCAAGAGGGACTTGATTTAAAGAATATCACTTTGTGAGGGACAATATGATAAGATGAATGATGGATTGCTATTCATATTTATGTACCAATTTCAACCTTGCTTAATTTGTTATAATAATATTAATATTATTAAATATTAACCTTTTATTGCATGTTACTGACGTTATGAGTGAATTTATATTGCACATCATTTCTATCTGACAACGAACAAAATGAAGAAATCATACTAAAATATTTAGAGTTCCAATACTACACTAGTACGAAATCCTACGCAACATACCTGCAGATGGCCTCGGCTCTCCAAAATTGAAAGTCGATGTGAAAAAGCCAAATGGAAAGGCTCCAATTCCAAATGACATATGAAAACCACCGTCCCCAAATCCAAAACCTGGAAACCCCTGAAAACGAAGCAATAAGTCATAATATATGGTATTTATCTCATTATCTACACATATCTTGTTATACAGACTCATCTATCTCTACACTATAAATGCCAAATATAATATCTTCATTCAGCATTTATAACAGTACAGGACACAGTACCAGATTAAATTCACTTAGACATTCTACAGGTTAATTACATATAGGTAGAGCCAGAGGCCTACATTTACAATACAGTACAGTACAATTACTGGAGACAGAAAGGCCTACGATGTCATTGAGAACGTAGTTATTATAAAGTCAATGACGATGTGTATGTATGTGTATTAATTGAAAAATGTTAGATATTATAGAATGGTAAAATGTGAAGGAACCTATTTTGTTACTAGCACTAGTTTTTATATTTAATATTAACATAAGAATGATGCCAACATATGTTCAGACATTATAGAATATGTCAAGAATAAACCAATGTGAGCACTAGACAGGCTACAGTAGGCAAATATTTAGTAGAGAATGCAGCAGAGAAGAATGGTCAAGAAACAATAGTTTAGTTGAACAGGCTAAACAAGTTTCAACTACTCCATCAACTCAGGTTTTTGATCTTGATTGGTTCACCAGAGTATGTTCCGTATGAAACTTACGAGTTGTGACACTCGAAATTAGACAAATTACCAGGCCCAATCAAGTAGAGTAGGCCTATAGGCCTAAGCCTGATTGATAAAACACAAAAAAACACAAAATTTGTAAAGTAAAATAAGCCTATATTATAGATGATATTTATTAATTTTTTTGCCAATCGTTTCTTTGGTTAATGCAAATATCGATCACGATCGTTTCTTTATGCGCCCAATTGATTATTGTTCCATCAATATTGAAAATTCGTTTTCATGTTTCTTTTAGATTATCAATTATTTTCTGTGTTGGGTCTAGTCTAACATTCAATATGCATTAATTAGGTCTACAGTATTTTTACCAAAAGTAAAGTTACTATATAATATTTATAAAGCTCGTAGTAAACAAAAGTTGACATACGTTTACTCCATTTGCCTCCGGTTCAGAGCGTTGACCTGGTGGTCGAGGAGGTACTTTATTTCTTGGATCTTCCTCCTTCGTGCTTCCTCTGCCATATAGCGGCACCACCTTCTCCTTGCATATAACAGCTTTACACACTGGGCAAACCTGTCGGTTCGGTCGAGTCTCCAGCCACTGATGCAAACACGGCCAACTAAAACCACAAAATATATAGGCCTATATCAGATCAATTTTTAAAGATTGCTTCATTAGAGCTTCAAGTTTAAAAGTCAATTGATTCAATTTGTAGGCCTATTTAAAAAATAATCTATAACAAGAAAAATACCGAAGAATGTTCATGGCGCAAAATGACCTCGCTGTCGACGCGCATTCAAACCCCAACACTAACCAACTACAATGTTCATGTGTTGTACGTACAAAACCAAAAAGGATGGTATGCTATGTTACAGTAGGCCTACAGTACCTCTTTAATAACTGTCCACGCGGGTCGATTTAGCAGAATATCAGTTCTTAGTGATGACTTTTGAATGGTGTGAGATATTGAATATCTAAAATACAAGGATACACAGATATTTTCAACCTTCCCGATGATGTAAGTAAGGCAATAAATAACAAATTGCCTGATTATCAGGCTTAAAAATACACATTTTTCAAGTGTATACACCTGAAACTTATGTGATGTGAGATAAATAGTTATTACTTACACCACCTTGAAGGCACTGAAAATATCTCTGTGTTCCCTTCTTTTCAGAATTTCGATATCTCACACCGTTCAAAAGTTATCACTAAACAACTGATATTCCGCTACATAGGCTCCTATGGACTCTTGATAAGATTCTCTTCAGTACATTTACTACCCATTTCATTTTCATTTTTTTGAAACCTATGAAATGCTTCCTCATATCAAACAGTTTATTTGGTAAGTTCATTATGTCAATTAAATTAGTGTACGTACTCTGGTCCCTCCAAAATGTACTGAAGAGGTTTTTTGCTACTGAGTGTGTGACTTTTTAGCTTCCCATTGCAATACTACTCACTACCTTCTTGCAGACAATGGTGATCTTACCAGAACAAATGTCCACACAGGCTGACAACGGCATCTCTCGCAGTGTCTAAGCAGATGTTACATTCAAACATTCGTTCATCTTTCTCCTCTTTTTCATCCGTATTATTGTTTCTTGACGGTCCTGGTTCACTAGTAGCGGCCATAGTGTAAGGTGGTCTACAAAGGATGTAACAAACTTTCCTTAAATTAGGTATATGAAAGCCGAGATATTGTACTGAGATAGCTGTGATATTCACGAAGAGCCATAGCTTTAATGCGGCTCAAAGTTACGACCATTTCTTGAGATGAGTCCAGACTGGTAGCCTACCGGTAGTAAGTGCAGTAGCCACGTGATTTTGTTTACAAATTTTCATATTTTATGGCAGAATTTGTGAATGGATTTTCAAGCTAATAAAAAATATTAGGGGGAATCGAACCCAGGTACGGTATCTTGAATAATGGTTGAGTGTGCTAGCCACTCGACCACACAACTCAGTTCCTATAATCATAGATAGAAATGTACAGGTACGATAGTTGAGACAAGTATTATGGTATGGCGCTGACAATGTACAGGAATGAGGCCGCCAGAGGTTTAACCAATAAATCTACACATTCAAGTGAGTGAAAACTAATGATACACAACAAATAGCCTACTTGCATGCAATGGCTTCAATACGTAATGGAACCAAGATCTACAAGAAAAGACCAATAATACTGGGAATGGACAAGTTTTACTTATACTGAAATTTGCATTAAACTGAAATATTATCGATGTCTATGGCATATATAAGTAGGTTTATAGACTTGCCTTCAGTCCCGTCTTACGCCTCGAGTCTGATGCGATTGCAAAAAGTGTAAAGCTGCTTCCACCTATCTTCTCAGCCTGTGGATGTATATATATATAAAAGCAAGTTAATTATTTCTAATATAATATTGTGACTGTCAATCACAACTACAATAGAATATAGATGTGCCTACGATACATTCTAGCTACCACTTGAAGGGAAGAAGTGAAAAAACTTTTAGAAACAACAGTACGTCGTATTAGTACGTGTCTAGAGATCACAGTAAGTAGAGACAAACCTGCATACATTCACATTTCACATTTGAATCAAGTTCAGCCTGAATTTTAGAATGTATCTAAATGTGTAACAAAAATAGCAAAAATATAGGCAAAACTTTTGAGTCTACTGTAGTTGCCTTGTATAAGAGGCCACATAAGAAATAAAATGAACTTTTGAAAAGATCGCAAGTGATTGGAATGTAATTTTTCAGAAACAGAAAGATGATTGTACGCCTCGCACGCCTACGACACATTTGCTGGGTACCGGCACAAACTCAATGGTACCGGTACCTAAAATTGGTATTCGTTTGTGAACCTTGTTTTTCTTTATTGAATCAAGTCAACGCATATATGCGTGTGTTGTTTCATTTTTCTAACCACTTTTAGCATGCAGAATTGTTGGTTTAGTTCTAGGGTAGGTGGCTGTGTAAAAGCCACAATCATTGAGTTTGTAGTAAGTTTGAGTTGTAGGCCCCTAGTTTGAGTTTGTAGGCCTACTGTACTCAATACGGTATCATAACAGAGATTATACATTGAAGTATACATTTTGGAAATAGCCCATATAACCTAGCTGGTGGTAGGGTCGTTAAGCAGCATTAAAATAAAAATAGGGAAAGCATATAGGCACTAGGCCCATTGATGTTTAGGCCCTATCTATTTATCTCAACATACAGAAGTGTCAAAGACTGACATACTTCCAAGAATGCACAAGCCACAAGGCAATGCCAAGACCCAAGTTTTACTATCTTCGCCGAATATGCCCCATGCTAGACTCAACGTAGCTATAGGTCGGGTATTGTAAAGTCAAAAGCCTAGCCCTAGCAGTTGGCCCTTGCAAGCCTAGGGCTGAGTGAGTGCTAGGTAGGCCTATAGGCCTACTTAATCTGGGCCTAGGCCTACATAGCCATGTTGAACTACAACTTACCACTAAAATCCTCGTAAAACCATATTTCTACAATATCATTATGAATAAAACCTTTAATAATTTATTAGACCATACACCAGTGATAGACTGTAGAGTTGACAGCAAAGTGAAATGTCGCTAATAAGAATCAGCTGTTTAATCCAGCGCAAAGAGTGATCTAGCGGATAAAAAAATGTCGTCAGACACTTGCACGTCACGGCCACTTCTAGCGCAGAACAGAACCTCGATCACGGTCCGTCATGTAACAGAAAGCTGTGACTACCGGGATTATTTGAAGGCAGTTTTATTATTTCCAAATATCATCTTCTGAATACCATTCAAAACCTAATAGTCTTACTAATTGCTTCCACAGAAACATGAAATATAGTGGTATTATATCTGGTATACTCGTAAAGATGCGAGAATTATTATAATATTGAGCTTCTATGATAATGGGCAAGTCTAGGACTAGGATATTGCCCAAGTTCCACATTACGATCAAATTATTAAAGCGTGAGTTATTTTTTATTTGATTCAGACGTGACAAAAAGCTTCATTGCAGAATATTTTAAATAAAAAAAAACATAACGAGCGTAAATAAAATGTATTGTGAATCATCTGTGTCTTTGAAAAGGTTAGCACCTATTCAATCCCAAATGGGTATGAAAAGATCGTCATCAAAAATGATACCTAAAAACGCAAAGAGACATTCTAAAACGGTACCAGCCCAATATGCAACAAATAGACGTACGGAAAATAAGCTGATCATTGATGGTGCAGACGTTACACCTAAAATGTTATACAGTTCACTATACCAATGTATAACAGAAGAGAAAATACAAACAGCAGTGGATTATACTAATTTGGGTATGGCAACAGGAAGCAATATGAATCTTTCTCTACGTAGGGATTCAAGTATGCAATGCGTAAATCAATCCCAGATGAACTTGGGAACTATAAGTCAATCTTTAAATGTAATAATGGTTGATAATCAGGAGGGAAGTGAAGGATCAGTGGAACTGCACCTTACAGACGACCCTGTTCCGTCCGAGTTTCACATACCTCGAGTCCCATCAAACCAAACGCGACCGCCTGGATTTAAAGTTCTGATCACGCTAAGGGAGACGCCCACCCTTATTCACATGGATCGACCAAGTCTCACGGCAGAAGTAGAAACGGAGGAAGCCGAGCAGGTCGAAGAAGATAACGAATATTATGAATACATTACAACGGGTAAGGGTAAAAATCGAAAAATTGCACATGCCGAAGTGCAAACTATGACATTGTTACAAAAACAGAGGGCGACAAATGTATCACGTAATGAAAAGAAAAATAATAACTGTTATACGACTACATGGTTAATGTACGATACATACACTGAAATAGAACAAAGTGGAAAACAAATAGAACCAAGCTCAACAATGGAATTAGAACTACTCGCGCAAGAAACTGAAGAGGGTGACACGTTAATTATTAAGTCTAATGAGAATGTTACACCTTTAACAAAGGACGAACAGCTTCAACGTATTATTGAAAGTGTCACGTTTAAAGATGCAGCGGTTAGGATGGAGAGGGTGCTAGCGAGTAACGTATTTCAACAGGAGCAAAAGTGTTTCAAGGGGTATGCAAAGCAGGATCCGTTGCGTATGGACGTTGACTTTAACTACCAAGTCAATCATTTATGGACATTTACTTGCGAAGCTGTCGAAGGTAGATGTATCACCGCTTTATGTTGGAATAGTGTGAACAAGAATCTTCTTGCTGTCGGTTACGGCAAGTATGATTACGCAGATGAGAAGACTGGTATGGTTTGCTGCTGGTGCGTTAAGAATCCCATCCAACCAGAGCGAATATATCGATTTGACAAACCAGTTACTTCTCTGGACTTCTCGAAGGACCGCCCAAATCTTTTGGCGATTGCTTTCACAGACGGCAACGTCCTCCTCGTCGACGTCTCCTCCAATACTACCAGCGTGGTCGCACACAGCAATCGCAAGACGTCGCCGTCGTATGAACCAGTCTGGCAGTTGCAATGGTACCACGGCGAAGGCTTCCACAAGGCAGAAGAACAAATCATGACATCAGGTCAAGATGGACGTATCTCTAGATATCGCTTGAATAAAGAGTTCGTGTGTTCTTCTCTCCTCAGGCTGAACCGTAAGGAAGGTAAAGTGAAAGGTATTTTACAACCGAAAAAGTGTAAGCCACATGAGATACCCGTCTCTCCCCATCCCGCTGCTCTTGTACTGACAAGATATCCAGCTGACAAAGTGACGTATTACGTCGGTACAGATGAAGGGTGCATCCACATATGCTCAACGAACTATACACATCAACACCTTGACGTGTTTGTCGCTCATCTTGGACCTATCTACACGATCCAGTTCTCACCGTTCTGTCGTAACATCTACCTGAGCTGCGGCGCCGACTGGTGTACACGGATCTGGGCAGAAGGCGTCTTCGAGCCTCTTATCACACTTACTACTAGTCTGGACCCTATCCAGGGTGCAGCCTGGAGCCCGACGAACTCGACGATCATAGCCAGTGTGTCTGGAAGCAACATAAACATGTGGGACTTGAGGCGTAAGACCTTCGTGCCAGCATCCACGACTCCGTCGCCGACATCCGCTCGTCTCACATCCATACAGTTCACTGAATCGGGTGATAACTTATTGGTGGGTGATGTAGATGGTAGCGTACATATATTCGGATTGACTGATATGCCTTTCTCGCCCTTCTTCCAAGAAGATTCGTTAGTAAGCTCTATCTTAAAATCGATAATCACGAAACAAGATTTAATTATACTTTTAAAGAAAACGGGTAAACCATTCACAAACTCAAAACTAATGTCAATCAATACGTGAGCAATGAAAAACTTTTCGATCCATAATTACTTCTCCTGTGGGCTATCTCTTTCATATATTTCTGTGTAATCTTGTAGTTTTCATAAAACGTAATAAAAAAATTAATAATATCTTGAAAGTAATTGTCTCTTTTTATTCTTCTATATAAGCTAACCGTGAGAATGTGAAACTTAATTCGGAAGGGCCATGCAGGCAGGTTTTCGTGACGATGGCAGGTACTCTATACGATTAAACTGCACTGCATCTCAGTATACGCAGAGTAAATCGTGGAAGCTGTTGGATTTGATTTACTTGACTAAATTGTCAATCGTGATATCCTCGGGGCATCACTCCTTGATTCTGTCTATGTAGCGTGTGCAGCCGAGACTGGTTTCACTGAAATAATGAGCTTGGCGATACTCGATTTATTTGTGTAGGTAGATGCCAAATACAATGTCATTCCACCAAATACATCCCACGCAAATTGAATTGAATTAGAATTAAACTCAGTCTTTGATTTAGCGTGAAATCAATGACCGCTCCTTGTCAGTCGTGAGTTCCTAATATAAGGGGGACTTGAAGAGTGTGACTTTGACTGTCAAATCTCAATTGTGTTGGTTTTTAATCTCTTTACATAATAATGAAAACACTAACCAACACGAACACCTACGGCAGCTGTCACTCAATTTCTTGTTTCCTATTTTTTTTGTAATATCATAATGCTATAATGCGTGCAGACAATTATTTGTTAAAGATCAGTTGAACAATGCTACTTAAAAAATGAATGATGTCCAATAGCCAACAATAGGAATATTTCGAGGAAATGAAAGGATCTGAAAAGTTTCACTCGAATATCGATCCGCATAAAAGAATGTGTTTTCTATATGTACAGTTTGGCTGGTGTACACCATGTTTAATAGTTATAAATGTTTGCTATTGACTATAGGTTCTCGATCAAGGTATAAAATGGGGGGATGGGTATAGAATGTTGGTAAAAGCAGACCGGTTGGATGACGCGAAAGGTGACAAACGGGCGATCTGTTGCAGCAGTATCCGCTACACTGCAGGGCATTGCAAAGATTAGCTCGCCAAGCCGGCCTAGCAAGCCTGACGATCTTTAGCTGCAGCAGTAGAACAACGAGAATGGTGCAGTCCAGTCCGGCTCGTTCCATTCACTTGGCAATAATATTCGCTTTTAAAACCTCTATTCGCAATACAGCAACACAGTTGTGGTGGTAGATTCATCATAATGAGGTTATTATCGCTAGTGGCATGCTGTGATTTATCAGGACAGTAGCTGTTGGTCTTCATCAGGTAAGATCAGTGTTGAAGATTACGAGATGTATATTAATGTCTGTGTGTATGTGTGTGTTGTGTGTGTGTGTGTGTGTGAAAGATGACATTGCCGTAAGTGCAACGTGCATCAAACCCTGCTTGCTTCTAGCCTTCGGTCGATCGTAGAGTCGTAGAGCATGCAAGGAAAGTCAGGTTTTGCGAGATTACCTTCTATAATAGCTGGACGGTTATTCACTCGTAATCGCTACGTTCAAAACTCGATACTTCATAATTGTACTCCTCCTCCTCTACTCCCATCGTTTAAGTGATTGGCCAAAGATGGACATTTACTATTGAGAGAGAAAAAAATCTTAATTTGCTCTTTAGTTTCGTACACAGCCTTTATTTAAAGTTTGGTTTTCCAGTTAAAAAGTATATAAATATTCTCACTGCCAAAGTAAAACACATACATGACTATTTTAACTTGATAGTTTTCATTGGTCTGTAATACAATGGGATTTTTTAATATACCAATTATGCCATTGGACATTATTTTCAAAGCCAGTGTTATGTACATAAAACATTTCCTGACCTAATAAAGGTTAATACAAGTCATCGATTTTAAATATCGGCTTTATCATTGGTCATTAAAACACACAATAGACATTGTGTCGTGACTGTAAGTAATTTACATACACCTCTGAACTTTTGTTAAAACTTTGTTAAAGAAAATAACGATCCACGCAGCTACGCGTCAAGATGTTGCTTGCCAGAAGTCATTTTATACACCATTTCTATTCTGAATTGTAATTCCCGTTGTGATTTTCATGGCTGAAAGCGTTGTAATGAATCTACTAAAATCGTATCTTGGGTGTAATCTATTACTTGAACCAGAAACACGAAGTAGAATGCGCTGAAATAAATTGGTATCGTAATGTTGGTAAGGAATCACGGTCTGTTGGGTTATACATTAATGAAAAAGCCTGCTTATAGTTCTCTTCATTTTTAAAGAATTGCTCATAGCTCACAATAGCTATCTACGATATATGTCGATAGCTTTATCTATCTACGAGCTATCTACGATATGCGTGGATATAGCTATTATCCTAGCTCATACATAGTCATAGACTATAAGGGTGCCATAGCAGAAAAAATACTTATTTTGTAGTAATAAACTACAGTATATCCTATTTTATTTAATCAATATTTTTCATATTAAACTCGACTCTGTATCGAAGTACATGCCCATAACTATTAGATATACTTGTAAGTTGTAACCATAGGACATATTTTTTGGAAACAATAAAGAAAAAATACATGTTTCAGGCGTAGAACTACTGGAAGGTAAAACCGTTCTGAAGCAATTCAATAAGAATGAATGATTTTGAATTTTTATCATTTTTCTAGAAAATTTCTCAATTGCTGAAGCTGAAACTCTTAGTTGTACCTGTGGTTGTAAATTCAATGTAGGGACATTTGTATACAACATTATTCAAATAATTCAATGAAAATTTATAATATTGAATTTTTGCCACTATTCTAAACATTCCCTAGATTGACCACTAGCAATATGCTTGTCTTATCAGTAGGACACCTAAATCTATTCTTGATGGGGGCATTTATGATACCCCGATTGGTGTGGTCGAATTTTCCACATAACAATTTTGGGGGCTAATTGCGGAAAAGTTGTCCTTTGGTTGGATGTTTTTTTATGACGTTTGTCGGCTGGCCAATCACTAATCGTCAATTAAGGGGGTGCATGCACGGTGCTAGAGAAATTCATCTTCACAATTTTTTCTATGTTCCACATAATTGTATAAATGTATACCAACTCAAATATAATTTTATGCTCTTTAATTAATATGACATTCTATTTTTGTGAGTTCAATCAGTCTTCATATTATACGTGAATGAATACCAATAATGTGAAGAAATTCATTCATGCATTATCTTGAAACTGATTGAATTCACAAAAATAGAATTACATGTTAATCAAAAAACATAAAATTATCTCAGAGCTGATACACTTTTTATTCTATAACACTAGCTCGTGAACATGGAAAAAAATAGTCAAGATGAATTTCTCCATCACCGGCGCGTACACCCCCTTAAACATCCATGTAGTGCAACTTTATTGTCTTTATATTTTATTCTGTAAATGTTGTATGTGATAAGTGATCAGTAAGTCTATCGTTGTTCCAGAGAACCGTGCCGTGCCGACTCGTACTTGTCACACGTTCGTCGTTTGTCCCTGCAATGTTTGCCAGACTGTGTCAGCACCACGTTACAGGTAATTAGTATTCACGAAATGTAATCGCAATACCAACTTACGAAATACGAACAGTCGTCGAACTAGCCCTAGTGTCATACATACTATTACACTCACATTAACATTATCATAGTGCATGAATATTATCGGTTGACATTGAGCATAATGAAGACAAAACTTGTGAACCTAGAGTCCATACAAGTATGAAATTCCCCATGATTATTGTTCACTTTACGACCCTCCGTCAATAGATAAGTTTTTACTTCAGTTTGAACAGAGGCAGAAAATGGCACTAAATTCCCAACCTCCAAGTACAAGGTAAAACTGATGTAGACTCTGGGTGGATTATGAACAAATATGTATTGGATATTTCAATTACTTTCCCATGCGTTCAAATCCCTAGACGAATCACAAAACATAATTAGAAAAAGAATCAATACGGACGTGAAAATATTCAACAAATAATGTGAATTGAAAGTAATTGTCTATATCTTTATCAAATAAAACTTTCGATCATTAATGCTAAAACGTGGTCAAGTCAACAATTACTGATATAACGATAGAAGAACGATAAAATCGAAGCAAATACGATTTTGTACGAACTTCAACGTGTATAAACGTATGCAAGGTTCACTGAAATCACTGCTCCAAAGTTTACAATACAGCAACAGTACCTATACCTTTTTATAATGCTGAATTGTATAGTTATCAACTTAAAACTACTTGAAACTATTACTGAACTACACTCAACGACTTTTAAACTGCTTTCATCTATATGATATATTTTAAAAACATTTTCTCACTTCGTTCACTCAGTCAACCAATAACTCATACGACGCTTTCCTGGTTTTAATATAATAATTATGCAATGGTTTGGTTGGGTAGTAAAGGGTAAGCAGGGCTTCAGTCTAACATATCTGATTATTTTTATGCTCGTTATATCGTTTGCACTTTCGTAACAAAATTATATGCCATTCGATGATACAATTTCTGAGTTTGCACTTACAAAATATTGCAAACATTTAAAAATTAAATTGAAAGTATAGGGCTACCTATACCATACTACTGACCCTCAACAATGTCTGTGATTGTACAAATTTGTAAATACATACTTTCGATATTTTTTGTTTATGTAAGTCTTCTTAAACATTTTGTCAACATGGCACATTATTTTTTTTTTATGGCGAATTGTATGACCTAAACATTCCCAAAAGGTTCGCAGGCAATAAAATATTGATAAGTCCTTATATGGGCACTGTGCCTATATAGTCAGCGTAATGAATACAGCTTCACTGGCAGTGTGAGTTAAGGGGAATCCGAACCCACACACAAAAATGTATCCATATTTTTGTTATCTATTGACGTATCAACTGTCAATGTTGAAATAGTATATTACAATTTTTTTTTCTCATAAATGGAAATTCCAGAAAATTTTGAAAACCTAGTTGAAAAACTGCTACATACATCAAAACCAGTACAGTACGTGTGTAGTACCAGTAGCATGAAGTTGACAATAATTGATACGTTGAATGAGTAAACCTTCCCATATCAGATGCACTTAATTTCATCCGCATACCTGTAACTGTTTTGAAATAAATGAATAGTTTCTCTTTACCTTGATTTACAACAAAAAAATGTCGTGAATTTTCCTGGTCTTGTATGCCAAGCGCATATAGTTGAACTGCTTATATTTAGTTTTACCCAAAGACAGTTGTCTTACGAATACATCGATACCACACAAGATAAAATATCTCAAGAAATGATCAAATTATATCTGTAACGCGAAATGTATGTTTTGTGGCATTTTCAGTGTCAATCAACTAAAGCATAAACGATCGTAGTGCCTTTCCTGATGAACTTATTGTTGTGAAATTGCTTAGAAGTACCATCTAAAATATCGTCGATCCATAATAAACATTCAGAATATGTTCACAAATAATCACCCTGGTGGGAACTTTTTGCCCTGTGGGGACTGCATGGGGATGCCTTAATCTATTTAAAGTTTACAAGAGTTGGCATGGCAACTATTATGACCAACATACGTTATAGTAGCGACGTCGTCAAAATGATCAATATCACCTTTGTAATCTGGGGGAATTTTTTCGTCGAAAAGTACACAAGGTGAATGGTACCATCCTCCCACCTCATCTTTCCCTCCATGTTAGTCTTTTCAGGCATTATCGCATATCGTGACGATTTCTCACTACACGCCATCTGCCTGCCTTTACATGGCCGCTTATTATGCGTATTGTTGTATTAATATTCGTAGAGGAAAACGCAAAAACGCGAAAGTAAAGAAATCTTTTGTATCAAACTTTATCAACACTATAGATTTTTTTTTAATACTTCTGGATAATAAATACCCGAATTTGACGTTCTCTTTTTTGTACATTTGTATATTAATTATATTGTATCAGAATTCAGTTAATTATTTATATTACAACCTACAAAAAACCTTATTCAGTAGAAGAACAAAAATGGTTCAAACCGAGCTTCACACGTCAAATCTTCGTATTATTCTCTGAAAACATATTGAGAATAGATTCAATAGCTTCGTAATTTAAACGTTTTAACATAAGGTAGCATTTTAATAGCATACAGTTTCTAAAACTATGATTAACCGTTTAAATATATAATATAACATTTATTTCCATCATTTATTCGCACGCTGAACTATTTGTCTGACATATATAGGCAATTTAGTCAATGTATACACAATGTCTAAACCTTGTGCCAGTATTCAGTATTAAACACTATAATAAATGTCAGTGGAATGATTGTTTATTGGACTCTTCAGGTCGATCGCCTGCAAACTTCCAGTTAGGCAACTTTATTCACTGCTGTGTGATGAACGATTTGCATCTAGGAGTAAATAAAAATACTCAATATCCTGTGATGTTCATTTATTAATAATGCTAAAATAACTGAAAACTACCTTAAAGTTTCCTGATTTCGGATTGCAAAAAATGTTATTTAGAAAAAAAATGAAAAGAAAATATTAAATAAATTGCCTTTTTTATTTAACCGCGATAAACCGTATATATTTAACCTCGTAAGTCCTTGATGTATCTTGAGTTTACAACTAATAACATGTTTATAACAAGTTATTATTTTTTCTTGATTTCATCCTTTATTATTATAGTAGGCATATAGTGTGCTTCTTATTCGACTGAAATGAGCGAGATGAGGAATGCAATTCTGCATATTATATTTGCATTTGGGCGGAAATTGTGTTTCGCTCTCATGCATGCATGTCTGCATATGTCTGGAACAACCAGTTCAAGTTTTATATATATATATAACATGGAAGGTTTTGTCAACGAAATTCCACTCTGTACACGGCAGGAGAGGACTGGGTCGAAATCTACAGTCTGTGATCGCTCTAGTTTTGAATATTATTCTAAATGTACAATTATATTATATTATACAAAAAAAATATTATGGTAAAAAATATTGATAATATATATTTTCGTATGCACAACGATGATAAATTATAGAAATCTCGTTGAATTTATACCCTGAAATAATTTTATTTGTCCATGGAAAATAATATAAAATAAAAATACTATCATTGTAGCTTCACATTTTGAAGTGTTTAGCCCTAATTGTATGGCCTAATATGGTATTGATTTCATAATTCAAGTTTTTAAGGGAAATTTAGATATTTTTATAATACATTTTGGTTACACTGCTTACACTGTTTACAGATATTATTTTCTTGTGAGTCTATTTTTTTCCATCAACATCGAAATTTGATACAAAGTCTTTAAGGATCATTTTGACGGGGACCACAAGGGCGATCTGTACCACCTTGAAAGTCCATCATTTAAAAACAATTCAACATGCACCATCACATTCATACATACCGGTACATCGAGGTTTATAGATCGGCTATAAGTAGCTCAGAATGTACACTCATATTTCTATCATTTCGTTTTTCGTGAAAACCATTTCGAGAATTGTATTCACAATAATTATTGTTCCTCAATAAATTACTTGGGAAGGTTCGGACATGAAGCTGGTTTTCACAGATTCGTTCCGCTGCGGCATCAAAAACATCAAATTTAAACCGTAGACGATTGCCATTGGGGAATCCACCCGCAGAGGCGAGGTAAATCTGCAAGCTAGCGTAATAAATCCAACAGTAATCCCAGGTGATGAACAATTGAGAAAATAAATCATTTCTAGATATCATACATAACTTAATTAAATTAGGAATTCAGGAATTCAGAATGTATTCTTTGATTTTTTTTTCATGACTATTGTGAACATATTTTCTTACTTGAATATTTCCCCACTATATATGATAGGCCTATAGCGGTAAGGTGTAACAATTTTATTCTTATTGGATAGTTGAAAATAATTTATATTTGATTTTTTTTTACCGTTGTGTGCATGAAAATACTGAGTACTGAAAACACAAATCCTGATTTAACGGGTCGACACTTCCAATCGTTAGAGCTAGTACAAAGAGAGGACACCCTATCGTGTTATCCAACCACGCTCCAACTCTAATATAATTATATTAAGAAATCAATCATTAATCCGATCTCTCCAGAACACTCTATTGTTTTTCAACACAATCATGACTCGATGACCAACTATTCGATCCGAAAACTTCGGTAAAGATCAAAATCAGCAAATAATTTACATAATACATAATATTTTACTCTACAGGTTTCTCGTCCGACCTGTACAATGATCAGATTAATACATTAATATTTGTCTGGCGTGAATAAATAACGATACGTCTACGAACACACACGATAAATCACGAGTAAAAACCAAACCCGAATAATGATGATGAATTATAGTTTTAAGATTTATACGAGCTAGATGAGATGTTTACGACGCCGAAGAAGATATATGTGAACATTATCATTATTATATTATTATTCGGTAAATCAGGTGTTAAAGAATATGACGAAGAGGTGTGAGTAATGATTTATGACAGGTAGGTTATCCGCATCTAACACCTCCTCCAAGTGTTTAAGGGGGTCGAATCGATAAGGGGTTATATTTCAACCACATACTTCACTTTCGGTTAGGCGTCCACACGTCATCTGTCCATAAGAAGATAATATACTCTGCTCTTCTTGCAGTTCAAAATATCATCTTTCAGAGATGATCTGAGTTGGAACGAAACTAGCTTTTACGTTACTTTGTAGCAGGATACATGCTTATAATTTATCTTATAACCTTATAAGGTTATAAACTGATGATGATTATTATTGTTTCCTTAACAACCCCGCCAACAGCTAGGTTATATGGGGGTACGAATGAGCAGATGACTATGAAACTATGAAGTGATGATAAGTGAAGGGATATTCACAAAAATCCATGCCTTGTGCGGGATTCGAGCCCACGCCCACGCCAAGCGGTGCCTCAGCTGAGCTACCGAGGGCGGCAGGTTATAAACTTATAAGGTTATAAACTTATAACTTATAACCAACTTATAATGGTAAAATTATTTGAATAGTTGGATCTCAGTTCTACATAACTCCACAATTGAGAATTGACTAAATTGTGTAATAATTAACATTTATTCAAATTGAGAAATGGTTGATATAAGGGATATCTGAGGTGAAATAACCTCCATGAAAATTAAAACGATGTAAGAATTGAAAAAAGTACAAATAATTTATTTCCTTCATGTAGGCTATAACTCGAAGACGTCGAGGTTGGAAGAGTATTAAAAAGACACGAAACAGTTGAACATCAACCTAACTAACAAACAATTAGAGCGCGAGTAGGCCCTATAGTGTTCGATACGCTCTTCCAATGACCCCATCAGTGAAGCTAGTGCACTCAAAGAGGTCACCACAGTCTCTGTATCGAGACACAAAATGAAACTTCATGATCTGTCTCTATTATAATGATGCAGGTTATTTGTTGTAATAAAATGACGTCACACTATAACAACTTATATATACAAGATGATTTACCAGTCTGGTTTGGAAGAATAAAAGAAGTTTATAGTTTATACACAGTTATTGTATAATGTCTTGTTTGTATTATGTTTATTGCATTTACTTGTTAACTCGCTTTGTTGGATCCTGACGAACTGTATGTGATGAACTTTTTGTAGAAGCGAATTAACAATTTATTCACGTTGATGAATTAATGTCGCAAAAAATAAGATGTACGAAATCAACTACATATTGTGCGAGTTAAGTGCTACGTGTGAAGTATTAAAAACGTTTTTCACGTCGACACATCTTTGTTAATAGAGTTGTAGTCATTGTTCCTCATCGGATGATCGTATAAAGCGAAGACAGAATGTAGATTCTGTGAGGAGACTTTGTTGTAAAAAGCTTGATTGTTATGTTTTTTTTATTTTAACTCTCAATAAATTTACTTGGTTTTAGTTTAAACGTGAAATTGAAATATTTATTCGAAAATGGCGTAATAGGTTGATAGTTTTATTTTTTAAAAAGAATTAATATTTAAAAAATCGTAATGAACATCGCCAGTATAAAAGTGTGGATTTAATTAATTGGCAAATATCTCAATTTTTGTTATCAACACTGAAATTTGAAACAAAATCATTGTTTCCCAATTAAGGCTATGGTTGGAAGTTTAGATCGTTTAGACGGGGCTCCACAAGGGCGATCTTACCACCCAATTCGTGTTACACAATAGACATATTCAATATTGACGATGAATTATTTTAAAACATTCGTTTCATTATATTACTTAATATGAAGAATACTTACGAGTCTTTCATTATGAGAACTGAAATATTTTCGCTTCTCATTTTATAAATACATTATAGATAAGATTATTTCTGAACTCGACATTCCCAGCGATTTTGTATTTTTTGAAGTGTAAATCCTCGTATATAGTAAAATATAGTCTCATGTTCCGAAGTTAGAACCGAACATTTCTAGAATTAATTGTAGTATGTGTTCTTGGTTCAGTTGGATGGGAATGTACATCACGGTTTGTACACTACAAGTGTGCTATTAATGCATGCTTGTTTTATCCCATCAAATGGTGCAGACTCACACACACAAACACACACATCGGAATTCCACCAACTCACTATATACTATAGCTTAAGAGTCCATGGGAGTCGATTTAGCGGAATATCAGTTTTTTGGTGATGACTTTGAACGGTTTGAGATATCGAAATTATAATGTAAAGGAAACACAGATCTTTTCAATACCTTCAAGATGGTATAATTAATAACTATTTATCTTATATCGCATAATTGTCACGGGATACGGTTAAAAATGTTTTTTTTAGTCGTATACGCGCACAATTAGGCGATATAAGATAACAGATATTACTTACACCATATTGAAGGTATTGACAATATCTGTGTTTACTATATATTAGTATTTTGATAACTCAAACCGTTAAAAAGTTATCACCCAAAAAAATGATATCCCGCTAAATCGAGTCCCATGGACTCTTAATATCGTTTACACACACACACGCGTTAAATAACTATTATGTTGTTCTTCGCTAAAAATGTTGTTCCTGGTTGTTTGAGCGCAAGAACTTCGTTCCAGGAAATATTCCTGTTAACTTTACTCACAATGTAATTCACAATGAAAAGTAAAAACATTATTGGAAATTTAAATATTCGTTAAATATTAATTTAAATATTAAAAAAACGGGACATAAATTTTTGAATTAATCTTTCATCAGTCCAATATCTATTCACTTCAATGGTTCTGTATTAGTAAATTCAAAATATAGTTATTTGTCAGAATTAGTTATTCTAATTTTTACATGGGATGAACAGCTTTAATAGGGCCTATATAATGTAGATCTTTTTAATTTCACTTCCGATCTATCTTTCAATTGAATTACAGAAAAATTAAAATTATGAAATTATGAAAAAATATATATCTGTAAGAAAGTCACAATATCGAATTAGCTATCACTTTATTTCATTTCTCTAGTTTTCAACTGTTTAATTCTTCGAATAAAAATCATTACTATTTTGATACGATCTATCATCAATTAGCTAGGTATTAATAAACCTATTGAGAAAGCAACGGGTTTTTTGTTTTTTTATTAAATTAAATTTTTTTGGATTAAATTGTTAAACTCTTGGAATGAGCAACAAATAAAACACGAAGGCAGTGACAACTATGACATAACTGTTTCAAATTCCATGTGATAGCTTTCCATCACATTTCAAATGAATATGCCCTTATCGCTCATCCAACAACGCATATGTTGCGTTTCCCTAGTTTAACAATTATTCGCGTCCAATTTTAATTCCTTAAAATAGTCCGGATATAGCAGCTTCCGTCAACTTAGGTCTGAATGCACAATATGCAATGATAATGACTTTTTTCATTTGTCTACTTTTTGTGCCCGTTTCACAGCTCAAACGGGTTTACCGTGAATTCTATCACTTTTTACTCATACTAGCTTGTGCATCAAGTTTATATTTATGTCAAGACAGTTTTCAACCGGCGTTCCTGAAGAAAATATGTATTTTACAAAAGAATGGAATATTGCAATCAGTTTTTAACACGTTCTAGGCATATCGGCAGTATAGAGAGACCATGGAATGCTATACCGGTTGAAGTGATTAAAAAATATTAATCACAGAAGCTGAGAACTAAAAATTACTGGTTCTTATTTGTATATGGCCCGATAGCTCAAATGCAATCAATTGCATGCTTATTTGTAAATCTTGGGTATTTTGTAAATCCATGAGGACTTATCGCTGTCGTTGCCATTGCCATTGTTGTTGTTATTGGTATCATGTCATTGTCATAATTATCATAAATATTATTATTGTTGTTATTGTTGTTGTTGTTGTTGTTGTTGTTGTTGTTGTTGTTGAACGTAACCTAACAACGTACCCTAAAGTAACCTAAATCAACCTATTATACAACTTATAAATCTGATGTAAATAAACTTCAAATTATCTCAATATAACCTGTAACAATCAGTTAGGCCATGGTACAAACATTTGTAGATAGCTACTTCCGGTTTCCACCATCTTCCAATTAAACTCGAAGAAAATCAACAACCCTCTTTTCTTGCAATTCATGTTTGAAACGTCGCATGCAAAACACACAAGTTCAACGGCACCCACGACCACTCATAGCGCAGACTAGAACTGTGTAATTTACAACTGTAACAGAATAATATATACTGCAACTTATTTTATGTAAGGCGAATGGACAAAGCCCCACCCATAGCGACCATGAGTTTTACTTTAGTTTATATATATATCTTTTATAAAATGTAAGCCATATTAAAAATAATGCAGTGTTGTTAGAAGTTATGGTATATTTTACATATCAGTTAGTCACTTCTATTTTTAATAATTTTTATGTGAAACGTGTGGGTTCGTAGCGTGATTCACCCTGACTGTATAGGTTTTTCCTGGTTTCCCTCAGTCTTTATTAGGTGAATACGGGCGTGTATAATCAGGTCACCACGACCAAATAAATAAGGAAACCATAAAATGATATTGAAAACCAAAATGGAGACGAATGTTCAAATGAATAGATGAAGGAAGGAAGAAATTAATAATTGATATCCGTAATAAGATTATTTAAGACTCCTTTTCTTCACCAGTATTTCTATTGAATTATTCGTTATATTCATTGTTACATTAATTATTTTCTTTTATTGGGGGAAGTAAGAACGCATTAAACAGCCATAAAACAGGCCAAGTCCAAAAAGAGTTGTTTTTATTTTTGTCTGGTGTAACAACAGTTTCTCAAGCTGAACATGTAATTTAAAAGGTAGTCATGTTTACAGATAGCCAAATTTGTTATTATAAGACATTATGGATATAAGTGAAAAAAATCAAGAATATACATTTAATTAAAATATTTTCAATTCGATTGTTTATTCATAATTTAAATCAATACCCATTTAGAAAAACATCGCAAATACCTCATACCGAATTGATATTTCGTCAGATCTATATGCAACGTCTTTATACACTAACAGATATAAAGGATGCTTATCAGTTTCCTTTATATGTGATACAAACTAAGGCACGTTATCTTCATGTTTTCCTATCAGTATCCTCATGAAAAAAAAAACATATTGTTGAGTACGTCATGCAAATCTCCACCAATCACAGCACGAATAAGTCTGTGGGTGGGGGTGGGTGGGGGTTGGAGAGCGTCGGTTCGGTTGTACAATAATTAGATGGTATGATAGATAGGCAAGCGAGCAAGCAAGCAAGCAGGTATAGATGTACCCTGAGACAACTCTTTTTATTACCCAAGTCGTGACTTTAGCCTGTAATAATGTGCGTGTACCTCGATCCATCAGCTATCATACCTTTCTATGCGTGATACTTGCTTGTACCAATTATCAGACACTAACCTTCATTTCAGAACAACCATAAGTATCCCGTTCTAGGGAAGGTCGAACCTTTTAATCAACCACCTAACCGTGTGATCAAAATATATACTTTCATCGACAGAATAATTGGTGTGGCTTTTTTTATTTTTTTAAATATATATTTTTATGTTATTTTCTTTATTGGAGATTACATAAGAATTTATATTAAACTCCCACTGTCTCCGTCAATTTGAGATGTAACGAAAATATAAGATGTACTCAAAAAAATTAATGAATTATAAAATAATAATAAATTCGTCACTATATATTGTTGACAAGACCGGAGACCGACGTCCTGAAACAACCATGCATGAGGTGCTGTTTCAAAACGGTCTTCCTCATTCAGTCTGAATTGCGAAACAATGATTGTATATCAAGGTTTCGATATTGATAAAAAAAGAAACAATGGAGGTCTTCTCAAGTCTAGTCGAATTGATAATTCTTATTCATAGAATACTTATTGATAGGATTTTAATTTAAATCAAAGAAATCCAATTCTAATTCTAAATTGACTAAATTTTAATTCTAATTGCTAATTCTAAGCTAATTGAATTATAATTGAATTCTATCTGATCCGGATTGAAAGAATTCCCAATGGAATAGATATTTTATCCATAATTCACTATTTCGTAGATGAGAAAGGAGTTCAGCGTAGATCACGGCAAGTATAGCATACTCGACAAGTATTATGTAGTAATTTCGACTTAATATTTTTACTTCGTTTATTCTTTGATATATATATGAAAAAACTATTTGTGTATATGTGTGTGTGAATGTGAGAGAGAGAGAGAGAGAGAGAGAGAGAGAGAGAGAGAGAGAGAGAGAGAGAGAGAGAGAGAGAGAGAGACTGTATTGCATGTGAGTAAGCGAATAATATATTTATTCCATTGAGAATATGTAACATGTGATAGGGTCTACAATATGAGCACAAGCAATAATAGAGGCATAATGAAAATGGTGAAAATGGCTCACGTGCATGTTTTTCCCCTAACCAAATTATAAATTGACTTTAAAGTAAACTATTGAAACTATTTTCAGGATACAATTAGGTTTAAATTATGTACCACATGAGTGTGTGTGTGAGAAAGAGAGGGATATAGGGGAGATGATGCGCAACAGTAATGAAAATTAGATATGAATTTTTTCCTCACAATATCTACCACAAATAGCTTGATTATTTGTGTGTCTACATAGCAAATAGCTTTTCTATGTAACGCTTTTATAGTTCAAGTGCGAAGCGAACTTGACAATGTTACAGAAATGTGTTTCTCACAGTTATGCATAAAGAAGTTTTTCTTATATGCAGCATCAATGTGTTAACATTAATTGCCAGTACACAGCAGCACCTGAATACCATCGCCCATGTTTAATGTTTATAGCGCAATTTATTATACAGAACGTTTATTGTTGAGTATATGTTTTTAATGTAACGTAGAATTACAAAGTAAGATACTTTAGTTTCTTTGATTAAAGAGGCTGCTGCATGCAACGTGTTTCAGATAGGACTTTAACAAGCATAATGGGAATGCAAAATTTATATCACACTTGTATGGTAGAAATAAATGCCAACTCAATTAACATCAATAACTTCATAAACTGGGTAATATTTTATGAAAACAGTTTAAGAACGGTACTCATTAAAAAAGGGATGTAGTTTGTTAAGACATTGCTAGACGAGATTCTTGTTCAGATCATGTTTTCTTATCTTTCACATTTCATTAATCAAGTAAACATTACATTCTTAAATTAAAACAAATTAGCAGTATTATTTATACTTTCCATTACTCGTTTCTTGTATACCGACCGATACATGTATACCTATAATACATTATCGTACGTTAACGAGTTTGTGAATTACGGCGATTGAAAGGTATATGTCACTATTAGAAAGACCATCCATTACAGGTGTTCACTTTCACAACTGAGGGAAACCGTGAGGGAAACTCTTGGTATTTTAATCAGTAGGAGTGGTGAAAACTATTTTTTCGTTGCATATTATCACTAATTCTTCATCTGTTTTTTTTTTTATATTGATTTATTTTCAACTTTTTATGCCATATATATACAAAAATGATCGTAGCAGGAAACGAACTCCAGACTGCTGAAAGATAGTTCAAATTCCACTCATGGTCATTTATTAAAATAACAGATAAAAAATTAATAGTAAAACAATAAATAATATAACGAAGAATAATTGCTTTTTAATCGCTATATTTATGTACCGTATACGATAAACGTATACAATGTAAATGTTCGTTATGAGGAAGAATGCCGTTTGATTAGCAGTTCGATACCTCTACGCTCTTCAACAATAATTATTATACGCACCAGATGGTCTACGTAATCCCATATAACCATCTAATAGCCGATATGTAACCGCCTATCTTGAAAAGAAAACATATTGATTTAACCCAAAACGATATAAGTTAAATTTGCTGATAATAGTGGGCGTTTATTGTATGGCCATGCAGCTAGTTCTAGAACTCGTGGTATGTTCTACAATGGTACGTATAGCCTTGTTCTCACCATGAAATGCCATGCGCCGCCCCGACCGACTGGTTCTACTGCGGGTCAACAGGGTCAGCTAATAGAGGGCCCCGCTAAACCCGCCCACCCCCACGCAAGCCCTGACCAATAATTAGAGGTTGTAAATACTGATCTTTTCATGGGATGCTGAAGAGATGTAGAAGAAGAATAAGAAGGGAGATGAATTAATGCTATAAAGACGAGAATCGCTCAGTTTATTGTAGTTTTGACGACGAGCGAAGGCTTTCTTCACACGCCCTCACCTAGCTCACTAGATGTGCGGGTGATGTTGAGAATGTTTGGATATCGAGACTTGGACGAGTAGTTAACGATGTGGCGGGAAGGAGGCATGACCGGTTCTCAGGGGTTCGTGGAGAACTCTCATGTCGAAGATTTAGTCTTGTTATTTTGTTATTGTAACTCGTTCGTGGCTGGCTCCAAGGTAAATTTCTTTTCCATCCGAAGAAGGTACAGTTTGATTTTAAGTTGCTTTATTAATATTATTTTCACTTGTTTCTAGTGGACGTAAAGCGACGTCATTCTTGGAACAGCGACGCCGACTTTCAACTCCCAGAACATCTCTTACCAAGCGTCGTCGACATCGATCCTGAAGACGCTTGGCATCTTCAGGTCCCCGATCTAGTCACACCCTGCAGGAATCTCGACGATGCCGTCGTAACCAGCAGCGAGGAGGAGGAGGAGGAGGAGGAGGAGAAGGAGGAGGAGGAAGTCGTAGACGCCAAAGACGACGTCGATCCAGGAGAGATGGGTCAGCGGCCGTCGTTTCTTCTGTCGCGCTCCTCACGTCCGAAGATCTCGATGACGTGGGTATTGCGAGGGGAGGCACATCAAGCTGTCGTCGAACGGTCAACACCGCTCGCGAACAACGTCATTATTAACAATCATGACAAGTCAAGTAGTTATGTAACCAATCCTAGATCGACTAAAGTGACGCAAGTGAGTGTATCTTCGACAAGACCGAAGAGGACTTTGTCGGAGCCATCGTTAGTGATTGCGAACAGTGAACAGACGGGAAGAAGTAGTCGTGCTAGTCGGGAGAGGACGCGACATCGTCACAGGAGAAGATCATCCAGACATCGATCTGAGAAACATCGAAAACATTCGCGGTTCGGATACGAAATTAAGGACGTCGATGCATTTCTTTCAAAAGTAAGTCTATCAATCAAACCTCGTGTCTAATTCATTGACATTTTGTGTTGTAACTTGTAATAACGTTTATTGTGAAGATTTCCATTCTTTTTTATATATGATGGATGTTCAGGTTCAAAGAAACTAATTTGAATATATATTACAAATCCACAGAAAATTTTATACGAAAAATCATCTCACACGTTTAGATCATAATCGATCAATTTAATGAAAAAATTCAGATAAAGTTTAGAAATGCAATAGACCCGTGTATACCCTGTAAAGTAAACTATATAGTAAAACAATGCAACTCAAACTTGAAATATTCGGCTACTTACCAACCACAAAGACAAATAAAGAAGAAGATTATGTTCCGAGTCAATTATTTTGAAATTCCATTTGAGATTGTTAAAAATGATCTTCAAAGTACATAAATAATTCATTGATTTATGAATCACGAATTTGCAGAAAAGTGATCCTTTTGCGGTTTGTTCGAATGATGCGCCGGTTCGACCGGTTTCTATACCTCGCTATTAATTCCCTGAACCATCTAATGATTACGGCAAGTCTTTCTGTAGAGAAACATACCCTAAACGTGTATTGATAGTAGATAATTGGGGTGGATAATTGGGGATCTTTGCCATTCAAACCTATTATTTCAACAACAATGCGATCTTCCACAAGATATATGTTATGCTTGTATCGTGTGCATGTCTGTGAGATCCCATCAACATGTGAGTTATTTGGGAGTATACGATAATTATAGTTGACCAGTTGTTTATTTTAGTTTAATATCATCTTACAGCTATAACAAAACAAACAAACAATATTATAGATGTCCCGTTGTTTTAGGTTTCAATACTTGAAACATTAAAAGAAAATAATTGAATCAATGATTTTCGTTTCTTATTAGAATCTACAGTATCTCAGATGGAAGTAATATTTTAATATAATACAATCTATTTATTGAATACGAAATAGCAATAAACTTGAAACCGTTTTAAAAAATTACCATACATTTTTAAATTTGTCTTCGTTAGTATTGGGTTTAACGACGCGCTCACAATGAACGAGACCTTTTGGCGTCGGTGAATAAGAAAATGATGTAAATGGGAAGAGGATATAAAAGATTGTTGGTGGCAGTGAGAACTTGAGCAACTGTGGGAAACTATGAAAAGTGTATCTGTCAGGATGATCGACCATTACGGGAATTGAACTTATTCATCGTTTTTAATAGGCTATTACTTTCTTATTTATCGGTTCAATATTATACAGCACTGAACTTTATTACTGCCAAGTGGTAACATTGCTTGTATCTTGAAAAAAGACGACTGTGGTCAACAAAAGTAGTGGTACATAGACCTACCAATGATTTTGTGTCGGATAGGTCACTGTTGTAATAGAAATAGTATAATTAATTATACAACACTTTTATATAGCTAGTATACAGGCTATGTATTTGTAGTTGTATTATTGCAATACCTTCGAACGTCCGAATGAGGTGAAATAACAAAATGGTGAACCGTTAAAATTTTCAGCAAGCCAAGCGAATGAAGTGTTTATTATCCGTAAGCTTAATATTTACATTTTTTATTGAATTATATATAAACACTGTAATTAATTATTATTTTGATATGGTGATGAGATCGCCCTTGTGGTGCCCCATCCGAACGATCATACCGTGTCATATAACTCAAACCTTAAGGGTAGGAAGAAATAAGATGGTTTCAAGTTTCAAGGGGAAAATGTTAACGTCAATAATCAGGAGTTTATACGTCAAGATGATAGCATCAAATCTATACTGATATGATACAAAACGAACAAACGTAACGATTCACTATTCACGCACTCGATTCTATATTTACAATAATCAATTGAAATACATAATATTGTTCGAGCTCATAATTATAATTAATGAAAAACTGTGAAAATACTCCAATAGATTAACCAATGAAACAGTATTTTCACCGACTATAGTCTACGACCAATAATGATTACTTAATGTGGATTTCTAGCCTGAAGACAGAAGCAGAACCCATAAAATATAGTTTTATAATTTACTTATATTTTAACGTTTTTTGTGTGTAAAAACCAGTTTGTTTTCATAAATTGACACCGATTTAGTGATGAACGGCGAAGCTTATTATACCAGTAATCACTTATGAGATACTTCGATTGACCCATGTAAAGATTACACATAAATAAAACTTCGGGGAAGATCTGAAAACGATTCATGGAAGTCTTCGGTATGCGCTTTGTAAATAATTCTCACGGCCGTCTCACGGTCTTCATCACACCTCAGGCTCGGCTAGTACAAAACACGTTATGTTGGTTCAAAACCTGGCGCCTCCACCGCTATCTAGGAACCGCTACATAGGGAAGACGCAATACATGTGTGACTGTTAGATGAAAGATTTATTTCTAGAAAACTATCAACACACCGTGGTTTTGAAACTATTAAGTCACTCATTGATGGATATCTTGATTATTTTAATCGTGTTACGCTGTAATTAGTGTACTTCCTGATTTTCTTGATAGGTTTATATTTTGATCTGAAAAAACGTTCATTATAATTATTTTCTTTAGAACGGCTAATCCGATATATGTAAAACTATTCGAATAATGTGTAGGCCGATCATTTATCGCGTAGCTATTTGAATTCCTTGAAAATTACAATTAATTCGAAGAATTGTTTTTTCCGCATTTTCCACTCTGAAATATCCTCACTCTAGGAACCTTGCGGAGGTTTTCAAAATTTCGAAATCGTTTTTCTTGAAACTGTTGCAACCGATTACACCTCAAAACTACACGTACTATGGAATTGGATGATAAAATATGAGCACACCAAGTTTCTTCAATTCAATTCATTTCAATTCAGAGGTCAATTCTCGTTTGACCTGTGGAGCGCGAAAAAAAGAGATTTATCGAGTACTGTAAAATTGAGTAGGCCTACTACGCTCATCCAATTAGTCGCTCATCCACTCAGTTGGTGCACTGAACAGTTATATAATCACCAAGGAAAACTCAGCATATGCGTTGTAAGACGAGAGATACATTTGTATGGAATGTACTCGAGAACAATATTTACAACTTGTTGAGCGACCTTAATTAACTTGAAACATGTGGTTCATCACTTTTACAATAAAATTCATTTAGACCTACTTTGTTAAAAACGACGGAACCGATTGTCTTTGTAGAAACATATGTAAGTAGGGTAATATTTGGTAAAAATTTCATTTCAATCGGCAGAAATTTGAAAATTTAAATATCCAAATTAATATCCGAAAAGTGCTGAACTAAATCTGCCCAGAAACAATACCAATCTATTTGGATGAGCGAACTGAAGACTCGATTTCAACTCACTCAAAAGCGCAGAAATGATTTTTTTCCCTTTTTTGTTGTGCTCCAGAGGTCAAACGGAAACATAGATCTTTATGAGACTTTTTGCATGCGCATATGTCATAATCCAACTCGATACTGTATAGTTTTGAGGTGCAATCAGTTGAACCACTTTTGAGAAAAACCATTTCGAAATTTTGAAAACCCTCATTAGAATAACCCAGAGGAGAAAATTCGAAAAAGCTATTTCCTTCAAATATTCAAATATAACGGGATCTTGGCACTAGAATTATACACATTATTCTCAAGTTTTACAAAGATAGGATTCTCTTTCATTTAGAAATGAAATTCATTTTCATTTAGAAAATAAATTGTACGCCCAATCATTTTTTTCACTTCAATCGAGGCTTTCAATTTTTAAAGTTATTATGAAGAGCAACAAGGTAAAATCAATTATATCGTAAAACGATCAAAATGAGCAATGTAACAGGAAAACAGTGAAAATTCGAGTTACAAAATCAAGGCGTGTGTATGGCAATTTCCACTGCATTTCATATTAATATTCCCACATAGCTCACCTTGCAACGCATGTTGCGTTTCCAATAGTATTCACAATGATTGATTATTTGTCTGACCTGCTATACTGTTCACAAATATATATATATATATATATATATATATATATATATATATATATATATATATATATATATATATATATATATATATATATATATATATATATATGTGTATTGGTATAATTTTTCAAATTCAATATGTTGTATGCTTTGGCAGTGCACCACAAGGGCGATCTCATACCATACCAAAAGAAGGAATAATTAATTATATTTTATAATGTATAGCTGCAAAAAGTTCAGAGATAATCAACAATTGCGCTCATAATAATAATATGATAAATTCTAGTTTGAATAAAGTAGGCCTGTATATTAAAATTGATCTCGTAATAAATTAAAATAATTTTGTATCTTTTGAAACAAAATGGAAAACTAAACAAATGTATGGGCATCTGAAAAAATATTTTATTTCTTGTAGGCTAACATTAAAATTAGAAACAAGATTTTCAACCTGACAGTGTGTCTTAGATTAAAGAGTGAGTAAACGTCAATTTAGACTTTAGAGAAATAATATTTAGAATTTAAAATTAATTCTGTGGTACGGTATTCTGTAATGTATCAAGCATTACAGTGGCCCTATACTGTGAAAATGAGTACGCCTAACGGTAACTATAAAAAAATACAAACCTAATAGAACTTTTTTCATGAAAATACATCAATAACTTCAAAAAAATACACATTTCAAATGTGGGGTGGCCAAGTTGATGTACTTTCTTTTAATAGTTATATTAATAGCTTCAATCATAGGCGTTCACAAAAGGACGAGGACAGTGAAGATGTTATCCTGACAATTGTTCTTGCACCACCCAATTCATATAATATACATTCATATATATTCATATAATTTCCAAAAATTTCCATGCAGAGCGAAATGGAAATCTTTATCGGTATCGTCTCGGTTCTATTTTCGTTCAGCCTTGTTAGTATTTGAACGTAAATACTTATATATAATCAAGTAGTTCAAGCAGTTTGTTTGTTTGTTTGTTTCCACTCATAAATGAACATATTGGAATAACAATGAGATAACACCTTAAATACTTGGCTTTGCTAGAGATTATATTTTCAATTTTTCCCGATGGGCCGTACCTATCGAACAAAAACAAGAGTTTTTTTTTTTTTAAGTATGATAAAACGAAGTCTTTGCTTTACGCATACAATAAATATTGTGTCAACTCAGAAATATATTCTATGAGTGAATTAATGCATTATTCTTTTTTTCCCAGGCATCACTCGAGAAGCCTGGCAACATTCCTGTAGTCCTCGCGTCACCATCAATGCTCTACTTGACACGGCTCGGAGGTTACCAAGAAGAGATTTCTCTCCCTCTCGGCATGGTTGTCAACGCAGTATTCAAGAACCAGATCTGGCTCTACGTACAGACGCCGCACGGTGAAGAGGGTTACGTCAGTTACGCAGCGTGCCTACCTTTAGGTATTCTACCGCCTCCACAACGCTCGTACTCGGCGTCTAAACCGCAGCCGTGCTGGGAGTCACACACCGACATTTTCCCCCTTCCGTTGGGTAACAGAACTGACTACGAGAAGTTACGAGAAGGGACACGATCCGAATGCGGGGGTAGTTATGCTAAGCAAAGAGCTCGTTACGAAAGAGACGCAGTTTCCGCGTGTGGAGAACGAAGTGTTGATAGGTTATACCTGCGGGCAGCTGCGAGTGCAAAGAGTAAAGGGGTCAAGAGACACACACTACTTGTGATACGGTCCGATTATAGTAGCAAGGGACGAAATACGTTGTCGGTATTGAAAGGGGACGTTGTCGTACTCGTTAGCAGTCATTTGAAGGATTGGTTCTGGGTAAGAAGTAGAGACGGCAGTGAAGGTTTCATACCGTCGGTGGTAGGAGGACATGGATTTCTATGATACTGTATTCTACTCGTATTCACCGTCGTATTCTATTCAATAATCTGATAGAACCAAAGAAATAAATATGGACAAATAGAAATGCATATTAAAAATGTAGTATTTATTTAATATAAAGCCTACAATGTAGACAAAATGAAGACTCATTCAAGATGAAAAGAAATTGTCGAAAGTATATTTTTAGAGAGAAAACGACAGCGTCAAATCTTTGTAGTTATAGTTAGTGCATATATCTATTTTGTTACTGGATCCAGCCAAACTCAAAATCTGTAAAATAAATAATATATATTATGTATTAGTATCTCACTTTCAATAAAATAAGTTATATAAATGATGCTTATGATTGGTAATGATTTTTTTACCTTGTGAGGACTTTCTTGGTGTACAACTGAGTATATCATTGGTGACGACGTAGGAATCTGAGCTTGTATATCTCCGTTATAGCTGAGGTGATAAAAGTATGGACTAGCACCACCGGCCATCATGTGATCGTCGTAAAACATGGCCACGTGGATGCCGTTGTCGTCTAACGACACTGCAGTAGTCAGTTCGAGAGAACGCAGATTCCATAGTGACAGTTTTGGTCCGCCACCACATACCTGCATGAAGGGATGATGTTTTGTTTTGTAAACTGGGTAAAAGTCTCCGTACGGGGGAAGTACATGCAGAATGTTCTTATTAATTATTACTGCATTGATTATCAAGTTGATGTGAAGTGATCTTGTTACTACGTAATTTAATATAAATTACTGATAACTTGACAAGGGTGGGGAATTGTCTCAGCGATTTTACTTTTATTCTAAGGGCACCAAAAGACAAAGAAAAGAATAGAGAAAAGTTAGAAAGCTGAATAAGTTCGATACACCAGTACGTCTTCCCTGCTTTGTTGACCTCACATAAAATAAACCATGTGCTAAAATAAATATCCCAGCTAATATTAAGTTCAAGCACAATTTGCTCAAGTTCAAAATATTTTAAGAGTAGAAAAACACGCAAATGAATATAAAATAACGGTAGAATTTAGAAATCTATGAACACCAATAGACCACATATGAATAGATTGTTAAATTATACGTTTATTTATTGATGTTCCTGGAAAAGTAGAAATGTATTTTCCCAAACCTTACTCACCCATCCTACAATGAACTGGTGAATTGTTATTAAATTAGGTTGACTTACAACTATAAAGATTGAAAATAATTATATAAAGACTGGTTCAAAATTGAAATATGGATTACACCTAGTCATTAAGAAAATTAATACCGTAGTGATTATGTTACAGTGTTATAGTGACATAGATGAGCCACAATATCCTTTATTTCAACTGTAGGTTCACCAATAGTTCACTGGAAGATCCGGTTCACCGCCAACCTAAATAATTATTTTGCCTTGAACAGTTTGAGTTTTAGTGGCAGTGGCACCAATACTGTCAAAAGCTATTTTGACATTTGTTTCTTGAGAGTGTCTAATTTGACTCTCATTGAAAAATAAAATACCCGGAATACATAAACGGTAGTCACTTGACTACAGTAGTAACATCATCTGATTGGTCCTAATTTGGCTTGTCATAGTCATGAGAAATGGATTTATTTAATTTCTTATACCAATTAACAAAATCACTATAACACAGTTTCTCATGGAAAAGCCATCAATATCATCCATTTCGCTATTACATTATAACATACTCACTATTTCATAATGACTAATCCATATTTCATTTGTGAACCAGGCCTACGTAACTATAACTTGAACTTTATCTAACTGAATAATTACCAGCCAATCCTCGTTCAATGAAACGGCTCCGATCCATTTACCAATGTCAGGCCGAGCAACTCTATCATGAAGATACGGTTGCAGTTTATCAGTGCATTTTTTGAGCCGCAAATCCCACAGTCTTACTGTACCATCTTCACTTCCAGATGCCATCTGATTACCACTGCAACCAAAAACACATTACAACATAACATACAACAATAACAATACATAAGTAATAATTATACAATTTTTTTTTATCAACACCGAAACCCTCATATTATTTAAAATCGTTGTTTCCGAATCAAGGCAGAGGATAAGTTATAACATATATATCATATATAGGCCTACGTCCACCATACAATATAACACTTTACGTCATCAAAGCTTCTTGCACATGCACATCACAACCATAATTATCTATTTTATTCTACATTGTACTAGATGCTATGATACGAAAACGCGATCTTTTCCACCTTGCGTTACGTGCTCTTGAAGTAAAAACTGTTCAAAAAAAAGGAACATGAATTTTGTTCCTCGTTACAGTAAAAAATTACGTTCAAGTTAGGCTATGGCTTGGTGCTTCATAAAAGAAACAGGTTCCCACTAAAGTTCCCTGAAAAGGAACTTGTTCTTAGGGACCCGTTTCTTTTGTTCAGTTCCTCCCCAACACTGCTCTACACTATGCTCATTAACTACAGTTAAACTTACTAATTACTGACACATACTCAATGTTCTTGGATCAAACAGATAATGTTGAAAAATATCATTTCTGACATTGATGGTAAATTACCGACTGCACATCCAGTAAAAGCAACATACAAGAACATTTTTCAACATTTTACATGGTTAGCAGCAACTAAAAATCAATGGATTTTTTTTCAATTATCAATGAAAACAAATTGCTCTAGAAATTATTAAAGAAATAACCTACTTCATCATGACAATGGCTTGGTTTTACATAATATCACATGATACATCACGTGAAAAATCATGATACGCCATAAAGTAGGATCGTCGTCTCCCTGCTTAATCTTATGGACAACAACAGAATGTATTGTCAAGAAAAATACAGCACCTTAAAAGCACTCTTTGAAATCGAGTCAACAGGTTATGAATGATTCACGTACCGTATATTCACTGCCAATTGAAGCCAGATGCTAATTTTTTCAACTATTTTGAAAGCCACATCAGAACTAAATCTAAATTGCATGTAGGTTTTTTCCAATGCTGCTTAACGACTCCACCAAAAGCCAGGTTATACGGGGGTACAAATGAACGGGTGATGAAACGATGAAGTGGTGATAAGTCAAAGAACGTCCAGAGGCCTTATGCAGGACTTGAACCCATGCCCGACTTGACTTCCGATTCCTAGCGCAGTGCGTTAGTTGACTGATATTGTACAAATGTAAGTATTGTGTATATCGTATACTAAGATAATTACTTTGTTAATTTGTTATGTACTTACAGATTATGAATACTGTGAATGTAATCATCATGTCCTTCCAAAGTCCTGACAAGCTTCCCTTCGTCCAGCCTAAAGACGTATATGTTGTTGTCTCCGCACCCAGCATAAACTACACCCTCAATTTTATCGAACACCAACGAGTTGATATCTGGCTTCTCTAAAGCATCTCTAAGATAAAGAAGATGAGAACAATTAAATCAACTCAGAAAATGCAGCACTGTTTGCCCAGAACTGGGGTGCCCAGAACTCCAGGCCAATAACTCGGCAGTGTTAATGAATAAATACGGCTGGCATTTTTCAATTTCCAAAATGTTTTGACGCAAATGAATCAGGATATCGTGGTGAATGTCACATTGCTTCAGGACAAATTGCCTTTTTTCAAATTGAACTGTTTGTCAACTGTGTGACGAATGTATGCTTGTCATAAGCCTAGACCTATGGACAGATTACCCACACATAATTTTGAATTTATTAGCGTAGCCACTGAATTTGTAGGGACGTAGCTCAGACTTTAGGGCCAGTAGGCCTTTGTTATTACAACCTATGTAAAACAAGGTTGGTCACACAGAGACTGAAAGCTTATTTATTTACTTGTTTATAAAATCTTACTTGCTTGCTTACTTACTTGCTCGTTGGAATCTGAATGATCCAGGAGAGTTTAGGATGTTTGGTAGTTGTAACATTAGTCCAATCGTAGCCAGAAATCTCGCCCACCGTACCGATAATCAGGAATTTCTCCGTGGTCAACATACAACAAACTTGTAAATCATTGCTTGCATTGAAGTGATACAATGGCTTCCTATTGAACACAGTTGACCCATCTCCTTGACTGAAGACCTTTTGTAAGCTGAAACATGCCAAAGAAACCTATAAGTAGCCTACACAACTAAAACACGCAAACCAATGTAGTGCAGCGGCATTAAGTATACAGGTCTAACCTGTATACTTAATGGCAGCGGCATTAAGTATACAGGTTAGACTAACCTGTATACTTAATGGCAGCGGCATTAAGTATATAGTATATACTTAATGGCAGCGGTGAAGTAGGGCTAGGGCTAGGCTTGAAACTCAATGCCTAATCACTGAGTAGGCCTACCATAAATTTCTTATATTACTTTATCTATGGCCTGATGTACGTAAGTTTACAGTTTGACATCTACTTTAAATTGTTTATAACCTAACTTTTGGAATCATGATGTAGGCCCTAGGGCATAAGATCGCTGGTAAAATGTGTATGGTCAATACAACGTACGAAAAGTAAGAGATGAATGTCTTACTCGTAAACAGCAACATTTCCGTAGTTATTTCCAGCGAGTAAGAAATTACCACACGGTGAAATTGTTTGAGACAAAGTAGTATTGTAAAATAGCGGGTCCATTTTATTTTGCTTGTTGGCGCCTGGATGCGATAAACAGAAAGAAGAAAGAACTAAGAAGGCGTTCACGTTTCGAGTTTGACAGTTCCAATCAAAGAGGTACCGGTAGTTGAAAACAGTTTGAGCATTAAATTTAAATGGTTTGAGCCTTTGAGGAACCACTATAATAATTATTTTTAAATGAGTACTAACACAGGGAAAATTTTGGATAATTTAATTAATAATTTATACATTTCACTAGGGAAACGCAGCATTTGCGTTATAAGATGAGCGATATAGGCCTATTCCTAAGAAATGTAGGCCTAATGAAAAGCTAAAAAAGCTTATTCACGACCTTCCTACTTCTACTCTACTTGTTGTTTATATTCTAATCGTTTTACCATGGACTAATAACTGTTTGAGTCCATGGTTTTACGATCCAAATAGTTTTACCGTTCAATCTTTTTAATTGATCTAAAAAAAATCACATTAAATTATTATCTTCAAATCGGCTTATCGATTTAGATAGGCCCTAATATTATATTGGAATAATGTGCACCATTATTTATGTTCAAATTACTGAATAGTTGAATTTAATCGAGAGATTTTTCTTTAATCCCCCTGGGTTATTCTTATGGGGATTTTCAAAATTTCGTAAAGGTTTTTCTCAAAACAGGTAGAACTGATTGCACCTCAAAACTATAATTACCAAAAAATTGTGCTGTCGTTTGACTTGTGAAGCGCAAACAAAAGAAAAAAAATCGTTTTCAAAATTGAGTGTATGCTTTACTCTTCCAATAATTACATACAATAATAAAATATTTCCCCCATTCATCTAACGTCAATTGTCGCAAAATGTCGTGGGCAAAGACAGGTGGTAATTACATGAATTATGTATTATATAATAATATAACATGGGAAATTATATATATATAACCAAAAACCAAACAGGCATATCAACTGAACAGATATATTCTAATTGTAATTCTCAACTTCATTACTGACATTGGAAAGTTCATTGGAAAGTTTTCTGCGAGAACTTTGAAAAATGTAAAATCATTAACTCGTGTTCATATTTGTCAAAAATATTATTGCTTTTTAATCACCCTCCATAATGTTGATTAGTAACTAGTAAATAGTAAGCTAAATACGTTTTAAGCAAGTACATTCTTAAAAATTTCGATTTCGTGAGGATTTCGTTCGATATCATCGAGGATGGAAATTTCGAAATAATCCGTAGGTCCCACAAAGCTTGCGCAAGTGGCGCTGAATGACGTAGTGGGGAACAAGAGCATCTAATAATTTTTCAATAGCAAGATGGCAGTGGCACATAAAGTTGTAATATGAGAAGTGGAATTTTGTGAAGTGAATGCAATATAGAAGTTTACCATAATCTTGTAAGCGGAATTGTAATAGCGTACTTGATAAAACGTAGATGTATTATATGTTTGTGTTTTTATAATTCGCTCTGTTTCTCTGATTGAAAAAGAGTGTTTACTAGGGGCGGTAGGGCCTTGGTGCATATTGTGGGTCGATAAACAACGTTCTGTGCCGTATAGGCCTAGGCTAGAATAGGCCATGGGATAGGCTGTAGCTAATTTTGTCAAGGGAGTAGGCCTGCAGCATTGAATTTGTATCAATGCCTGCAGTGAGGGCTGCTTATATTATAAAAGTCAAGTGTGTAATTAGAAGTAGGCACAGCTTCATATATAAACTTGGGCCTATTTACTTCTTGACTAGGCCTAGGCCCTTAGCATCAAGTATATAGGTTCCCTTAGCATTCTCAATGCCCTTAGGCCTATGCCTAGACTACAGCCTGCATTGACTACAGCTCTAGATAGAATTCAATCAACAGTGTTTAATTTAGTTGTTGGGTCCATTGTAGGCTCTAGGTTTGAACGAGTAAGCTAGGCCTACTCTCTACAACGGATTATTGGTGTCTTGTAAAAATCTGGTTCAAGTTCTAAATTCTGAAAAATTCGTTTGTCTTGTTAGGTGGAAACTTGCCTAATCTAGGCCTACATCCAGGCTCACGTAGGCCTTTCGATATCTCATAGCATATCTCATACTTTGGCCCAATCATGTACAACGGAATTGGACTAGCCACTGCTCGGGGCTCGGGCACTAACGGCTATGTTCAGCGTAATTGGGCTTTTGTTCGCAAGACAAAAGATAAGGTGAATTATAAGACCGAAGAAGATTTGGAGAAGCTAGAAGCAACAAGTAATAGACAACCAAATCGGGATATTTTGGATCATGAAAGGAAACGGAAGGTTGAAGTGAAATGCCTGGAGCTTGAAGACATACTGGAAGACCAAGGGTAAGTTTCCTATAGGCCTAAGCCCTATTAAATATTTACTAATTTAATGTCATACCGGTGTACAGGCCTGCCTAGCGCATTGCAACCAATGTTTTGACAATGTCTTGTCAATGAAGACTTAGTTTTACCGACCGATAGACCTACCGGTACTGAGAATTTGGCATATTATTTCTAATCGTGCTCCAGTTTTAATCGGTAGAAAATAATATTTTCAGATGAAAAACCAGTGGCGTGGCAACCAATTTTGCAATTGTTCCTTCGCTTACAAATTTCAAATTGCTTAGGACCTACTTTTATTTGTGTTGTGTTATTACATATTTATGAATGATCTAAATCAATGTTCTTCAATTTTATGATGATTTTTTTTGTAAAAACGGGACAATTAATGTACGACATAGATTAAGGAGAGTGTTTACTCATTACTCGTCAGGGGCGGATCCATGTTTTGGTTGGGAGGGGGGGCATTTCAGTCTGGAAAAGAAAATGCGTTATAATAACAAACGTAATAACTTGATAACTTAATGGTCCGTTGTCGCGAAGTCGGTGACCCATGGTTTGCAATGAGATAGCCCCCTTCTGACCCCGCAGTGAATTTTTTTCAAATTATATCCATTTTTAATATGGTTCAACATGTCAGATAGGTTTAGATGCACAATATTTTTTTTTGTCAAACTGAAGGTAGTAGTCCTAGGCCTACAAATGATATTTCCCAATCACAGCTGTTGTAACCGCAGAGTTGTTTCAAGTCATTTTAGCGCCCCGGGCTTCAAGAACTCAATTGTGAGCCCCCAACACCAAGGGGCAGGGGGATCATGCCCCGTAGGAACATATTTGAAAATTTCCACTTTTCAGTATGACTGTAGGCCTACGGTACGGGCTTCAGGAACTACAGTAAATTTCTGGAATAGGTCCTACCTACATGTATTCATTGGTGTAGTAAGGAGATTGGTTTTGTTAAATGATGGTTCCAAACAGATAAAATGCTGAATTAATCTATCATCCAATAATAATTTGATTTAAATAAGAACATTGTCTTGATCCTGTAATGTAAATTTACAAATTTAATTTAATGTAGGGTCTATACTCTATAGAATATTATTATTAACACTATCATTAATATAGTGTCACGAATGGGCGCTATTGGCGCCATTTAAATTTGGCGCTCAGGGCAGCCGCCCTTTCCGCCCACCCCTAGAAAAGACCCTTATTGGGAGTTCCCTTTCTCCATTTAACTTACGTACAATCGTTACGTCTGTTGTTAATTCAGTAAATTTACAGAAATTGTAATATTTAATTTAATCATCTTAAATGATCTTATAATATTTACCGGCACATGCAGCGCAGTGGTTAACGCGCTCGCTTCATGTGATCTGGGAGGCAAGGGGAATTTTGAACCCAGTTCGATCCCCGCCACCAACCATCTTTGCAAGGGTTTTTCATGGTTTCCCTCTGTAGTAGGCTAATGCCGGGATGGTTCCTACAATAAGTCGGCCATGACCGCTTCCTTCCCACTATCCTTCCCATTACCCAAGAACCTTCATCTCATCATCCCATCATCTCATTAATCATCCATCGGCGCCATTAGATCTACGCTGTCAGAACAGTGCGTCGTCATTGGCGTTGTTAAACCCAATATATAATATATATGATATTTAATTTACACTTGCGAGAACCAGGTAGCGTTGTTGCCGAATTTTTGCTAACTGAACTACAAAATAAATCTATAATTTTGAAACAGTGTTCAAGTTTATTTTCAATACAATTTTGTAAAATATGAATTCGTAGCCTTAGGCCTATGCCTTATATGCTGTGTATTTCTTTACTTGAATATTTCAATGTATGTTATAATTTTTTCGCCTAGTTATAAATGATCTTATAAGCTAAGCCTGCGAGGGAGAAATCTGTTGTCAAAGCAGTAGTGATGAAAGATCTTCATATTATGTTTTTGGTGTGATATGATTATTAATTACAAGTCAAGTGGCAGTTTAAGTGCATACTTCACAACCAGACACTACGTGAACGAATAGCATAGACCAATCCATGCTATAATAGTAACCTTTAAGCCTATATGGCTCAAACGGTTTTGAACCTCTGTCTCTCTAGCTACAAGTCACACTATTAGGAATTTGTCATCAAAGTCACTAATATTTTGAACTTTCCAAAATTTATTTTTTCTCAAAACAGTCACTATAATAATATATTGCCGTATGCGCATTGTTTAATCTATTATTCTGCGATATTTGAATATTTTCCCACACGGTATTTTAATGTTGGGTCCTTTGTAAACGGATCGATAAATCATACATTCATGAGCTACATTTGATAACGCGGTCATATCATTCTGATAGCTGATCTATTCTTCCATTAGGCTACATATCGTGTACCGGTACACTTTTCACACAACTCCCGAATAGTCGAAAAGATTGATAAATCTCAACTATTTGCTATTTGAAGTTTTCCTAAATATACCTAGGTATACCTTAACTCGGAATTAACGTGGAAAATTGCCATGTTCAAATTTCTTTACGGTAACCATCCGTACTATTCGTGAACCCGTGAATGAAAACGCTACCAGTCTACACATGTTTTTCCATTTTTGTCCGCATTGTGACTCAGTTGTGAGGCCTATAATTACCTCCACGTATATTGATTAGTGAAGCCGAGTTGCCACTATAATGTAAATGGTAAAACATTGTGTACATAGAACACTATTATGAAAACGCAGCATGTTCGTTGTGGGATGAGCGATACTCGATATGAAATATACTGTACAAAAAAGGCAACTATATATTGGATATATTAGGCTATATTAGCTCACTGCCGACATGATTCACCTCTTTGTAATATCAATCATTTTACGAACTAATTGATTTAACCTGTTGATCATCTTTTAATAGTTGTCCTAATTGATGTTAAAACATATACTGTAAAAAAACGTATGTGTAAAAAAATGCATCTTTGAAACGGCTTATCAGATTTATGTAAAACTTTTGAATAATGTGTTGGTCTTTCATTCCAGTGCCTTAATTCCATAGAAATTTGAGTGTATTCGGAGTATTTTTTTTTTATTTCCCCCTCTGGGTTATTCTCATGGGGGTTTCCAAAACTTCGAAGTTAATTTTCTCAAAAGTAGTTCGACCGACTGCGCCTCAAAACTATACAGTATCGAGTTAGTTGATGACACATGTGTATGTCAAGTTTTATCAGAATTTCCGTTTGATCTGTGGAGCGCGAAAAAAACGAAAAAGAATCGTTCTTTTCCCGAGTATGGTAAAATTGAGTCTTCGCTTCGTTCATCCAATGAATGAGACACCTGGAAATGAAAGGATATTATAATTTGGTATTCTACAGCTGATCTCGTGATGGGGTGGTTGTTACAGAAAGGGTGCATGGTGAACGTTATGCCATATCACGCAAACCACCCATGCGGTCACTTTCTGGCGTCCACCACCTGAACGAGGGAGGGATTTAATTGAATCATTATCCAGGACTGTTGGGGTAACGAACTCGTATTGTTTCTCCTCTTGCAGATACTCGAAGGGTGACATTGACACCAAAGTGACGGCGTATCGTAACATGCTCGCGGACGACCAGGGCGGTCAAAATGTTCAACTGCGCGATGAATTCGGCCGCATTGTGTAAGTACATAGATACATATTATACTTGATTAATAATGATGATAATAATATTGCTTTAAGGGGATTTCAGACGAAGCTTGATATTTTCAGCGTTAGCAGAACTTTCTGTTCGAACGTGTTGTAGTGAAATTGAAATTGTTCATACGATTTTAAGAAATTTGATGATAGGTCAATATGTATTGAGGGTTGCGTTCGTTTGTCGGTCTTTCTGTGGTGGTTCAACCTCGATGCATTTCGGGATATGTTATGCTATGTAGGCCCTAGTTAGGCAGATAGGTTATCTTATATGTAGGCTTTATTACGAACCATGGTGAGGTAAAAGTAGTTGACAAAAATCTGACTTTACTCTGGGCCCAATATATATTTTTGATGTCTCGACATGTGTTATTGTAGAATTCGACTCAATAACATTTTCGACAATAATCATTATCTGCATCTAATGACGTATTTATTAATTTCGTATCTGGCACTTGTGAACGTTTTAAATGGTTGATTTAATAGTTCTCTTTGAGAATTGAAATCGTTTCAACAAACGAAGTTCACTGCTGAGGTATAGTTGGTATATATTATGTTCTCGTAAGTGTGGCTTTGGATAACATTTTACAGTTATAATTACACGTTTTTGAACTGGACAAAAAAATTACAATTTTTACGTGGCTTCTAATCCTCAACGTGCAGCTCGCATACACACAGGGGTTAGATATTTCGGGGTGGAAAATGATAGTGATTTTTGCAACTAAGAACACTACATAGCTTATCACGGCGCTCATGACATGCCATTTTATTGAGTGACGTTTTCACCATTAATTCCATTTAGAAGGTATATTTCTCTCACTGTTATATATTCCATCTTCTGCTGTAATTGACGAGTGTAATTTCGTTTTTATATCTTTTACTTTATTTTTCTCCATTTTACTATTTTCTGCGTGTAATGACACAATAGCTGGGTGGCACTAAACACATTGACGATCTTGTCAACCCAGTTGTGCACGATAAGCGTTGATTTGTATCTTCTTTCTTCCTCGAATGTCGGGCCACATTATTGATTGGCAACCCTTTAATAGGATTGTTGGGGTGGGGCTTAGTGCACCTTCACCATATGATCACCCTCCCCCACCCTCGTTCGCCTCTTCCCCGTTTCACCACTCTCCACCAATGGACTCGTTAAAAACTCGTGTCGATTCAATTATTACCTGTTGTAAATCGTGGTAGATCTGATTGTAATACCATTATGCAGCCATTTGTGGTTGTGGTACTTCTAAATTGTTCTGATTTCTCGCCAATGAATGAAATGAACAAAGTGGAATCCTTTCGCTCGAGTGCAGAAATGTGATTTGTGTCTGCACTTTTCATCATAGCAGAAAACGGCATTATTGTTAGCCAAGGTCATAGAGTACCGTATATCAAGTAAATTTAATTGTGGAATTTTGTGTTCAATTAGTTGTTCACTATTGGAAAAAATGGAAAATCATTGGATTGTATGAAACAAATAATCGTCACTTTTATCATCGTCTTGTAGGTGTCAGTATATGTTCTGTACATCACTAATTTAAGACTTGGGCCATATTTATATACAGTAACACGGTTACACGTTTTTTTCCGTCCAGTTAGTCACGTAAACCAGGCAGAATCTTGCTGTAAAGTTTCTGACTGGTTCACGTTACCAGGACAGAAAAACCGTGCGACCGTGTTTTGAAGCATACTTTTGCCTCTGTTTTGATAAAATACAGTTTGAATGTTATTCTGTTTGCTTTAGAAGAAAGCAAAAAAACTCATAAAAACTTCAAGTACTTCAACCGCACTCGAACGAACCCTCGGATTCGACTATAAGTCTTCCCTATTCTGCCTATTTGCTCGCCTTAGCTTTTGCCATATCCGCAGCTTAGCTTAGCTGAAACCTCGTTTTCAAAGGTTTTCGTTCGTGTATAGACCTAATCCACCTGACCCCGATGCCATCCTCCTTTCTGTTAAGTCCAAGTCTTGGCACCAAGTATTTACTTCATTTCGTCTACTTGAGCTTTTCATAAAATACCCTTGAGAGGGTCTTTATGCTCGGATCTCCTCAGGCGAATAGATATAATACTCCGAGATGTTTCATTACGACGTCGACGTCGGGTATAGGGCGGTCTAGTTCGTATGTTGACATATCAAAGTTTCCACTCACACCGGCGGGTCGGATCGATTCTCGCCGGCACTCGGCTCGTGTGAGCGGGAGGAAGTGAGGGGGGTTGGCTGCAACAACTAAGGGATGCTGGCCTGGCATTCCACATCACTTCATCTGCACCCCGCGTCGATAATACGCAGGCGCCGCACGCCGTACCACCCCAAGCAGTCGCGTATGTACGGAAAACTCGGTATCACTTTAGTGATTACTCGCGGTTCCGCAAGCGAACGTCTGCTGGATAATTTCAGCAGTTCAATTATATCATCATGTAGAGGGACGCGTTTATCGTCGCGTTTTCAGAACCAAATCCAACGTCTTCCAAATCGTGCTCAAACTTGGCCGATTAAACCGTAACGTGGTGCCTGTAAACTAATAGAAATATCTACATTTTAGTCTTCCATTTGTCAAACCTAATCAATCTCATTGATCGTGCTCGACAGTTGTTACATATAAACTAAGCTATATATCCGTGTATTTGCCTATTCGGGAACAGTACCCATCATAATTTACTATTTCGTCGACGTTCGCGTTATCACTTCTTTGTTTTCTTTAATTTTGACATGGTTAATTATTGTCGCTCGGTAATTCGATGAATGAACTTTTCGGTCGCGTTATGATTGCCTAGTTGATTCGCGCCTGTCCAAGCATGCTGTACCGTCGCGAAAGCAGTATTAATAACAGCACGGCACTCGTGTGCCATCGCGCTCGTCCGCAAGTCGACCAACGCGTACTCTTCGAGAGGCTCTGGCGGGGCACGTTCCAAGCTATCGCCGTGCAGCGGGGGTCGAACGGGGACCTTTACACCGCACGTGGTGGTCTCGGTAGTTCACGCGTGAATAATGCGAGGCGTGAACAACAACAGCAGTGTTGTTGTCATTGTGTTCATGTGTTGCCGACGGCGGCGATGACGACGCCTAACCCCGGCGTCGCGGCGCTGGCTAATTTACAGATTTGTCTCATAAATCCTCGGAACTCGCGGAGAACGTTACGCTCGGTCGTCAGGTGAGGGTAGAGGCTGGAAGGAAATCAATAGAGTCGGTTGTTCGAAAATGTGCTTCTATTGATTGTTTGTGTTTATGTAGGTTTTGTTGGTTTAGGTTGGAAAACGTGCTGTTGATAGTGAAAATAGAACCTGCCAGTTTCTATGAAACTTTTTTTGGTCTAGTACAGAAAGCGTGGTTGGTCAGTGATATTATAATTACAACGGGGACGTGTTTAATGTATCAGTGCCATTAGGTAGGCCAGGAGTTCGCCTATAGATCACATTATATTAGGGTACTTTTGTGCCTCTTGTCTGCAGACCATTATGCTGTGTGGCAGCATGGTTGATATGATGGCAGTCTGTATTGATGTTTCCTGAGTGTCTATAGAGACTGTGGTCTTCTATGACTTTTAGAACTGGATTACAAAGGCTGTGATGCTAGTTAAAGACTATCTTTCATCACTCATCAATCAGTCATCACCAATCAGCCACTTGACTTATCTTCTGTTGGGAGAATAGAAAGCCAGATAGCAATCTCTGACAATTTCAAAATTTGTACTGAATATTTTCTCACGAATTTCATTAATTATCATTTCAAAGTAAATTCTTTTCAATATTTTGGCAAGAATTTTTCCTATCATTTTCAACTTTTTATTTTTAATGTAAAAAACTAGAAATGTCTTTGTTCTTTTTTAGTACAAAAATTTCAAAATTATACAGTACATAGGTACATGCTCCACAATGGAAATAAAAAATTACTACATTTGCCAAGGTTGAAAATATATACATTTAAAATTATACTATTATCCATTGCATTACGGTATAGTACTACATCTGTAGCCATTATAAATAAGCTTTTTGATTCCTCAATATCTGTATGAATAAATAAATACAATAAATTCAGGAACAAATGTCTGCTATAAAAATAGGTCATGACTCATGAGGACTGGGCAGGTTTATTTATCAAATTGCTGGGTTTATTATGGACATTTATTGTGCAATCCCATAAGCCATTATTTTTTCTCTACAAGTTTTCAGTTTTGCCAGTTACATATTCTAATTTTGAGTTGTGGTCTATGAAACAACAACAATCGGTTGCACCTCTTTGTTCAAATCTTTGTTCAAAATGTGATCCATGTATCTAGTGGCGCCATTACCTTAATTTAATGTACATAAATGTGTTTGCTTTTAGCGTGCGCGAAACGCATCAGATAGCCGAAGCGCAGCAAGAGAAGAACGCAAAGCTGCGAGAGGCGTTTGGAATATCCGAGTACTTTGTAGAGGGCAGCAGCCTGGATCCGCAGCGGCACGTGCGCGAGGCTCAGGCCAGAGCCGTGGCAGATCAGGCGAAGAACTACACGCTGGTCAGGACGCCGAGTCCCGACCAGACCGAACCGGACACGACCAAGGGGGCCCAGGCGGACAAAGCCAAAAAGAGAAAGAGGAAAGCTAGAGAAAGGTGACTTATAACAATTTATGCAAAATTGACTTCCTCCGATTGTACCTATTTATCACGTAGTCCTACTCATATAATTTTATTTGTCAGTATTATTGATTATATATAAGGTTAATAAAAATGAAACAGTGTTAATTAAAAATTGAAAACCAATAGGCTGGATCTGCTAGATAGGAAAAGTCCTTATAGATATATATTAGACTACAAGCATTCAATAGTATTATTGAAAAGCTTTCAATTCTCTATTCGTCTTAGGACAACTTTCAAATCAAATAGGTTACATTTTCCAATAAAAATAATGGCCTCATAAGTAAATCTATTGTTGTCTTTAAAATTTAGTTTTGATCAACATTATGAGACATTAATTGTAGGTCTGTTGACCCAAAGTCTGTAGTGAAAGTCCGTATGCTTGGCACTTTTTGTCGTGCCACAAAGTAGTACTGAAACAATTCTTGTTTTGTTACAGTTCATCCAGTCCCGAGGCGAAAAGAGATAAAAAGAAGAAGAAATCTAAGAAACACAAGAAAACTAGGTATGCAGTGATTTTATTCCTGATATTCCCTTGTACAAAAAAGTCCAACTAGTCGTTACGTAGATTTCAGACATACGTATTTCACTCAAAAGAGGATAGTAGTTCATTTATTTTTTATTAATTTACTTGCCATACAATTTCTGTAGATGTTAGTCAATCATGTTCTGGCCTTTAGGCATTTCTATCACTATATTACCCTTGGGTAAGTTTTGATGAAGTAAAAACGCTTATTTCAGTTGAAATATGACTAGGCCCATATCGTAAAATTGTTCTTCATATTTTTTTAAAGTCTATCTAAATGTAGTGTGATGGTGGATTGGTCATATACAGAGAACATGTTTATTGAGGTAATATCCCTGTTTTTCAGCATACATTTGATCAGTTAGCTCATGTAAGTACAGTATAAGCCTACTACTACCACGACATTACGTGCTCTTGTGTTTTGTGACTTATTTCGTTTGACATTGGAACAATAAATGTTAATATTTATTATCTCTCTATTTTTCTACCGCGTCAATGCTGGGTAATGAAGGTAAATTATGTCATTGATTGGTATGGTATAAGACGTGTCGAGTTCAGTGTTTATTTTCAGTATGTTGTATTGTATTTCACTTTTTAATCCACTTGAAATCATTTACAAGTACTGTAGTATGTAAATGATTTAATAATCACTCAGTCAACAATTTAATATAGCTTCATATAGAATATATCATATTATATTAATAATAAATAACAAACAATATTAATAATGAATATATATACTTTTTTTAGCTTGAATACTTGTTTATATTTGATGGTTTTTAATATTTGAAATATTGTATAGGCAGTACAGCATATCCAATTGCATAAATGTATAATGAATACAAACCAGATCATTACAGGGATTATGTAGATAGCAGGCTGGTAGATGCAGTGACGATAATACTGGAATTTGTTTACTGAAAATTGTGATTGTTAACTCGTGGGAAATATAAATTCAGATATATAGATCTTAGGCCTAATAGTACAGTACTTTATATGAATTCAAATATTAAAGATATAAGAATAGGCCAAGTGTATAACAATTTATAAATCTCTGTAACGTGATCAAGTAAGGTAATAGTACTGTAGTAGAGGGAAACAAAACGTTCGTCTGAGTAATTTTTCTTAGGTAAGTTTAATTCAATTAGCATATATATCCAGTAATATTTAAATGCAGAGTAGGTAGACCTAAACTTTAGTGCAAACACCTGACAGTGTAGCCTTTTTCTGCACTGTTATATAAATTATAAACCATTAATATTAGTTTGATTCATCTCATCAAGTGGTGTCTCTTTACATGAGAGTATTTAATTTGATTTCAACCTTTGACATTTTATTAATTTACTTGAATTTCATTTTGTGTTCGTGTATTACAGTGACATATTTTGATAGATGTAGTGGGAATAACTTTTGTGTAACGTTGGTATTTGTTATTTATGTTCTGCAGATCAGAGTCACCGAGGTCAGGTAAAAAGAGGTCGGTAACAAAGGAAAAGAAGAAAGATAAAGAACGTCATAAACGTCGGAGATCCTCGTCTTCTGATTCATCGTCATCTTCTAGCGATGACTCGGATTCCAGCAGGTAAGAAAAAAAATGGGCCTCGATATTGTTTAAGATTTTTAGAGAGTTAACCTACGTATATTCAATTTTATTAATGTGATTTGTGAGACATATAAATGATGATCACTGTTCCTATAGCAATTCTATCAGTGCTATAAATCGAGGACCCCAAAAAAGGAAATTGTTGACCAAATAATGGTTTGATTAATACGAAGTTGATGTTGATGAAGACCCGGTTTTTCAATAGTTCGTTGGAAGTAAATCAGCTGTTAACTAATTGTCCCTCTTGATTAGGTGTAGGCCTACCTGGGTTATTTTTATTGACTAACCACTATTCAGTCGATTAGTCTAACAAACTCTTTAACACACTATTAAAAACCAAGCCTTAGGCCTTATATGTCCAACATGGGATTAGTTTAATCTGTCAGATTACTTATTGAAACTTGTTTTCTATTCACTAACCATTTGAACGATTACCGCTAAGAAGCAATCATACCTCTAGTCGTAACACATTTTTTAAATATTTCAGCAGTTCAGTGTCGCCAAAGGACAAGAAGAAGAAAAAGAAGAGCAAACATCGCCAATACAAGAGCGGGGAAAAGCCAGCCGAGGGCGTTTCCAAGTCAAGGCCGTCTCGCCACGAGGTAACATGACCCGTCTGTAAACGTTCTCGCTAGTAATAGCAGATCCTCTATTCAATACGTCTTACATTTTAATACCCGTGAGGAACACTCTTTGTTTGTCTCTCTTCTGCCCTCGTACAGTTGTCGTGTACATTAACTTTTAACACCACTTCAGGCATTCCATTTAGACTGTAACTTGTTTCCATTAAAAATACTTCCACTTGATATGTAATGTCCTTTCTACCAATCATATTTTTATCTCCTCTTTGTTTTCATCCACACTTGTGTTTCGTGGAACATTGCAAAACCATAAACGGACGTTTTCCCAGGATAATTTCAAATTGTAAGTAAAGTTTATCTTAAGTTATATTTAAAAATGAATTAAATAATTATATTGACAATAACGACAATCAGTGTTTTTTTAATTTACATCTTTAAAAAAAAATAAGTAGGCCCTATGGATGGAAAACCATATTTTATTACATATTACAAACTTACTATTATTGGTTGTGACTATTATTTATAATCCGTTGATCGTTATATTACCGTTTATATTCAAAGATTCAATAATTTGTGAACATGAAGTACTGAGCTACAAGTATATGACTTGTACATTAAGATATTTTTCGACTTATAATAATGCATAATAGCATACATCCTTTTTCCTTCCCTTGAAATGCTAAATGTATTTGCATGTTGTACTATGTCTTAAATCAAACAATATTTTGAAGAGATGGAGGGTTAAAATATTTCTTGTTTATAACCACCATGCACCATTGCATAGGATTCCCCAAATATGGGCTTTGAGTAAGTATAGCCATTAAGAGTATGTACTAATTGCAAATTCTGGTGGCGGTAATTTGTTTACGTTACTGTTTTATTTTTTCAACCAGTCGTTAACTGCACATGTTTGTATTATCGTTATTTTCCAAGTGAATTCAATTTCGTTTGTGAAGGTCTAGGATGGATAAACTTTCTAGTTAACTGATAGTATAGGTCTAGTGGAGATCTTTTTAATTTTAATCACAAGGCTCTGACTTTCTCTGACTTTCCTTTTCAATTCTGCTAGTCTTCCCCACAGTTGTTATCAGACCTCATTCAATAATAAATGTAAGTGTTCTTAAAGTAACTTCTAAACTATGCAATTTATGTAAACATGCCAAACAACTGCATTCCCCCATATTACCTAGCTGTTGGCGGGGTCGTTGAGCAGTATTTTAAATCTAATACCTTCACATTCTAATGAAATAGTGCAATTGAGCTCTGTCCAAGTACGGACCTATTGCGTGTATTCTGGTGTAACTGAGCTTGAGTAATAAAGCTTAACCATCCTCGATACTTTCTATTAAAAGTTTTCCTTAAACACACAATGCATGCTTTTTGTTGTGTGCTATATACTAACTGTTGCATTATATTGTTTCGTTGGGACGTAGTCTTTCTTTCCGAAATATGATTTATTAACTCGAGATTTTCCGTTTAACCTTGATGCCTTGAGTGTATTCTGTTTGATATTTATTTCGAGTATATATAATTTTCTTTTTTTGTCGATGTTCACATAATTTGTAAATGTTGGTGATTGATGAACACAGAGTAAGCCTACATAAACTAGTATAATAGTACCATATTGATTTGCTTATTGACCTTCAGTTATTTTTGTGCCACATTTTTACTAACACTTGATTTGTGAGTCAAGGTCTTTCTTACCATGAATGGAACGCACAATTGATAGCACAGTAGTTCATTTTGTTAAACGTTGGAATAATATTGTGGCTCTCCCTTGGTATGCCTTCAGAAAAAACAAAGTGGGAGTGGATCGAAGAAACGTTATGACTCGTCGGATGATTCCTCGGACAGGTAAGTTGATAACAATTCAAATATTTATATAGCCGAGAAAAAATTCTCATTACCTTGCTCTTTGTTCTATTCCTATTCTTAATGGACTCTCATTTTTCTTTTTGTAGAATATATAATAGGGTAGGCCTATATGTAAAATTATTATTGAGATGGGACAGATGTTCGAATTACAGAACAAACTCTTCCCTGCATATACATTCTTTCACGTCCCATGTTCAGTGCATTTATTCTATAAAAATTCTGTATTCTGTAACAGTGTGGGCCTACACCCACTGCATTTCTATATACAAAAATTGAAAATTGAATTTATATATTGAAACTACGGTTGTAATAGTTAACGGTGTGAAGTGTTTCACACCTAGATGACTTACTTGTACTAACCGTCTTTTGCTTTGATTTCATATACAATTTCATGAGTTTGATTTATTCCTGTTTAATTATCTGTTCTGTTTAACAATGTAATTACTTTACAATTTACATTAGATAAGAAAGATTGACAATATTAATTATTAATTTATTATACAGTAGCTGGTTTAAAGAGTAATTTGGTATGTAATAAAGAGATTAATTATTTTTAAACTGACTTCTGTGAATGTACCGACACTGATTTTATTTTCAGCTCTCCAGAGAAGTCGTCATCAAAGAAAAGATCCTCAGACAAATTGAGTCGTCGCAGGAATAAAGCAGAGTCAGTGATGTCTCCACTAAATCAGGGTCCGGTGGCTACCGACAAGTCGTCAAAAAGTGGCCACGAGGGTGGTTCGGCTAATCAAAATGGCAGGCGGCAGAAGATGAACTCTGACGATGGTAGACACGTGAAGGATAGAGATACAAAGAAGAGAAAAGCTGGTGAGAGAGATCGTCGCAGCGTTTCATCGGATGCTAGTAGACACTCTCGTTCTCCTGTTGCCAAGAAAGCAGTTTCTCGACGAGAATTAGATCAAGCTCGGCAATCTGCTTCACCCAAGCCCAAGAGCAGAAGATCACGTTCACATTCGGTTGAAAAGTATCATCGAAAAAGTCAGAGTAAATCACCAGTTTCTAAGAACCGTCGCAATAAAGGTTCTGATAGAGTGTCTCGAAAATCCAGTTCTCCGAAAGCTACTCAAAGGAAGAGTAAATCATCTCCGGCTAGAGGTGATGAAGCCGCTGATAGGGTGCCTCTTATATCTACATCTCCTAGAGGTAGAAGGGACCGACGTAGGTCAAAAACTAAAAGCAGATCACCCTCAGTCAAGATTCTCTACAAAGGTGGGAAACAGCCGAGGGTGGCAAGTGCCATACGAACCCCGTCACCAAGGTCCAGACGGCCACATGTGCAATCAAAAAGTCGTTCCCCATCGCAGTCTTATAGGCTGCAACGATCACGGGGCACTACTAACCTACCTGTTGTTTCCCCTAAACGTAATCGATCACGATATTCAGCTTCACCTAAGACAAGAAGGCGGCATTCGAGATCGAAAAGTCGTTCACCTGCAAGGAAACGTCGTCAGTCGAGAAGTGAGAGCCGTAACAGGAACAGACATGTTGGTAACATAGACCGAAGAAGGCAAAGTCGTTCACCTGGCAACACAGACCGTAGGCGACAATCGCGGTCACCAGGCAACCGGCATAGAGACCACAGACCTCGAAGTGCTAGCAAGTCTCCAGTTAGGAGAGATCGTTCCAGGAGATCTCCGTCTCCGAAACATAGCCGACAAGAACCGACAAAGAGTTCAGTAGCGGCCACCGAAAAGCGAGGTGCTAGAAGTGGTAGCAGCAGCGCTAGATCGAGCCATAGCCATTCACCATCTGGCCGTGGGTCGGAGAACTACAGAAGTCGAGGTTTGCCACGCAAGAGCAATGCAGTAGCTAGAGGTGCTGAGAAGACATCCAAGAGAAGCGGGAAGTCCCGGTCTCGATCTCGTTCGCATTCGAAGCATCAGCGTGTGCCGGCCGTGATGCCACGAGTTCGTCTGCGCTCATCGAGCAGGGAGGAAGAAGAAGAAATTGTCGAGAAAGTGAATCGAGAAAAGGAAAAGGAAGAAGAACGGGAGATTCAGACTTTAAAATTACTTCAAACTGGTCTTGCTGAAAAAGCAAAGGAATCGTTGGGTAAAAAGTTATCGAAGCTGTCACCTGATTATAAAACAATTGATAAAGAGGATATAAGAATATCTATGAGAGATGACAGAGTAGCTAAAAATTTAGACAAGGTGGCAGGAATATTTGACATTGCGCTTCCCGAGAAAGAGGTCAAAACCAGAAGTAATCACAAAACTTTTGATGCAAAACATGTTGCTAGTCCAGTGAATCATTCTCCCTCTACTTCTAAAAGCCCAGAAAATCGGAACAACCTGGCAGTTTCTGTGGCTAGTCCTAAACCTGTCGGATCTCCGTTGCTCAAGAACATACGAGCTGCAGAAATTACGGCTCCCAAGTTGGACGTAGAACAGGGAAGAAACCGTAAAAAGAACAAATCTCCCGACGATTCGAAGAGGCAGCACCATTCTGATTCGAGCAGCCGGTCTAGGTCACAATCTAGAGGACGCTCGGAGCTACCGAGAGGACGTCCCGACAAGGTCTCGGCGACGTCTCCCAAGTCGAGGAGTTCTTCACGCTCGACTGATAGCCACAGGTACGTACTCTCGACATTGATTCTTTTGGTATATGATATTACTTATGATTGTGGTAGTTGATATTAGGTACTTTGAGTGCGTGATGTGCTACGAAAATGAAGGGTTGATTTTAATGTTCTACTATTTGTTTACACCTTGGGACTTTCATAGGCCAAGTTGCAAATTTCCAACTTATATTCCAAGTTCCGATAAGAGCTTTAGAAAATGATTGATTCGATATTTTGATAGGTTGGTAATCGGGACTGCATAGTGTAAAATACCAACGGGTCTTTTGTGGGAAAATAAGAGATCTACAATTCTTGACTTTATCTTACGTCTTCTTTGCTACGTTTTCTAATTATGTTCAATATTTCAAAATGAGTATACTTACCGTGTTCGTTGAAGATGTATGTGCAGTATCGTGTTGACTATAACTCTTGAGGTGTGCAAGTCCATGCTTTTAGTTTTGAGTCTGAGTTGAACCCGAATAACGTTCACGAGTCTCGAATCCAGTCCTAGTCTTTGCCAAAATGTAATAAAAAAAAGAATTTTACATTTGGATAGGTGTTGTTGTTGAAAACCAGTAACTCCATTGCTAGGATATCACACTAGCCTACGTATTGCAAAAATTAACTTGAGCCTACTGGTATTTACAATATATTACAATTAGTCAAAATAATGAATTATTAAAACCACTGAAAATATGATTTCTTTGGAATCCAACAAAAAAAGAGTGAATTTTGAGGTTAACCATCACATCTCCGCCTTTCATGACTTTCCAGAGTCACATTACGTAGAGAATTGTAACACAAAATCGAACGACATTGACCAAAATGGAAAATAACATCACTAGATAAAATTATTAATTACATAATTACTAATTAGTACACTTTCAGTACTTGAACTACTTTCTCAATATTTTTGACTATTTTTTCATGTTTTTTTCAATTTTTACATTTATAAGACGGGTGCCATTTTATTTTGTAATGTAACCCAGGAGAGTTCAGAAAGCTGTGGACATGCAGACTGGCTGTTATCTATCTGAATGATCTTTTTGGTTGATCACCTAATGAGAAAGCGTCAAAATGACGAAGATTCTAAGACTCGAAAAATTCGGAAAACAATTTTACTCAAGTCCGATTCTGTTGGAGATTCCGACTCCAAATCACATAGACTCTCATGTCAACTATAATCAATAAAACATGTATTCATCAGATTCAATTTCTAAATTCGTTGTTTACTTGTGGAATTCGTGTGATATTTATTTTATTTTCTAGTTCATCAAGACGCAGCGGTAAAAGTTCGTCCTCCAGCAGTTCCCGATCTCGAAGTCGCTCTGCCTCTGGCAGCCGCAAACGCAGTCGCTCGCGCAGCCAAAGCTCGTCGAGCAGTTCTCCGTCAGCCCTTCGCCGACGAGCCAGTAGTTCGAGCAGTTCGAGTAGCAGCAGCGTTTCGCACAAGTCGGGCAGCGCTAGTCCTGCTAGTAGTCATTCGTCACGTTCAAGGTCGCCATCGATACCGAGACGGCGCGGGTCTCCCAGCTTTCTCGATAGAAGACGCATCACCAGGTAAGCATTTGAGTACATATCTGTACAGCTGGTATACAGTTCTTTTAGAATCATATTACCGTACGTGGATTTTCAATGAGATAGGTAGGCCTAGATGTAAAGTACAGTGAAACCTCTATGCATCGTTCCCGACTTTTCCTGCTTCCATCATTCTTATTGTCATACCCTTCTCCTATATAACCAATGCTAAATTTTCCTGGATAGATCGTTTTCGTGCATTGATGGTTTTATTTCTCGTGGTCCCTTCAATAGTAATAGATAGTGGTTTCACTGTATTGAATTTTGACTAGGTTAGTCGAATACAAATATTTTGTAGTGTCGATGTCGGGATTTGCTTGGCTGCCCTCTCAGTCTAAATCGTTTTCTGATATCATACGATGTTGAATTCGCACATAAGCATGTGCCATGAATCCGTTCAAATCACGTAGTTTTGATTATCGGACATGTAATTTGATCATGAAAAATTTTAAATATCTTTATTAGTCCTTGAAAGCGATAGCTTTTCAATTGAGATTCCTCCTAGGCCTATCTAAATTAGGACAAAATGCAGGAAGTTGAAGTGAGAAAATATATTCATTATATCATGTAATTAAAGAATGAGTAATGATTACTGTAGTATCGACATAAATTTTAAATTGTTGCTAGTTGTCTGTTGAAGTGGATGTAATTTAGTCTCTAGAAAGACTACAGGTACAGTGAAACCTCTATGTATCAGTTTCAAAGTATCTTGGAAAAAACAACCATGCAGGAAAATCTTACCCTGGTGATACTTCTGTTGGGTCAAACTCAGCGATAACCAGGCCAATATGGATCCAGGAACAATACATCAAGGTTTTGCTGTATTCATTTTATACCGATTATTCACGTCTTGATTTGATTTATTTCATGTTTTCGTATTACTGAGACAGTTTTAGTTTCTTGTGTCAGAATATAAGTACCGGTAGTATAACATGAATGGCTATTTCGCAGCATCAAGGGTGAGGAGAAATCAATGTCCAACTCACCATCTTCCACAGTAGAAGGCAGTTCGTCTTCGATGTCACGAGACTCGAAACACAAGCGACAGCGCTAAAAAAACGCGCAATCATTTCGAAATGTTTACAAATCATGTTTTTATATTATTTTCATGCAACTTGATGTTTTTTTGTGCTACTCTATATTTATTCTGTAATTAACTGTAGTAGTCCTAGTTTGGTAGACTCTTTACATAAAAGAGTACACTTATGATTTTGGCACTGTATTATATAGCTTTTTTGTGTTAATCAATACAGAGTACATGTAATGATTAGCCTCCTGATTTGTTATTCCTTTTTTGTCCCATTACAGTACTTTGTGCTATTTCTCTAAGGATCTAGAATACGCTGACTAAAGTGAGAAGTAGGATTACTAATGTATATATACGTATATAACATACGTTAGGAGGCATACCGCATACCTATACCGCATACCTTTCGGTCTGTCACTGGCATTTACAAAAAAAAAACATAAGCTCTATCCTACTGTACAGTTGGTTAACTTGTCAGAAAAACCTATCAAAAGTCTTGAGGAAAAGAGGACTCTAAAGCTCCGTACATTTTGATTTGACTCGTTCTAATTAAAATTAAAGTGTAAGAAACATTGTTGGTTGAAGTGTGCAAGTAAGTCTCATTTCACTGTTAGAAATTGGAATATTGCATCAGATTCATTGCTTTTGCACTTGGTAAGTTTGTTTTAATTTCTCCTCCATGTTGTAAAAAAGATGTTGACAGACAATCAACTAAACGTATACCGGTATATGTCACACTATCAAGGATAATTTAGAAATGTCTTCCTTTAATAAATAATTAAGAGATTGACTATATAGAAACATAATTTATTACCGTATATATGCCTGGTAGTACCTACTTTGATTAGTATGTTATGAATTTGATTTACACAAAATAAATTAGCTTACATGAGCTAGTTATTTAGTGCTTACGTATAATTAGAGCCTACTCCTAATTAGTTCAAAAGAAAAAATAATATATGCGGGGCTAGAGTTTACCTCATGTCTATTGACCATTGAGCATATTTCACAAAATAACTACCAATTATTGAGAATGTAATGATTTCATTGACTGATCATTATTAATGAAGTTCACTTCATCATTTGTTCAACTTAGTTACAGTAAATAAACTTCTATTATCATGTCCCAAACACGTAACCTCTATTATGTTACCATGTGTGCCAATATTGATGTTGATAAAAACCGTTATTACCTACGATTGAGACGTATTACTAAATGCATGAAAGCTTTTTGATGTAGCTTGTCAAAAATAAGTTGCATTTTATTCATTTTGCACTGTAATTTCATTTTTTTCTCAGGCCTGTTAAAGGCTACATGTCAACTGTAATAATTATTATAAAATAAGTCATAACTAAACCTAATTTATAAAAATTTGAAAATAAATGCACTAGAGCCTTATATATTGAATGTTTTGTTGTTTTCACTTTACACCCACTTGTAGCCATTATAATTAGAGGAAGGCCAACAATGGAATCTCTTTGAATTGTTATTTGAAATTAATGATAATTGTTTGATCAAATGTTGTAACATTTGTGTAAAGTATTTGCTGCCAGAAAAACGGCCAGATCATTGCTTTGAATTGAAGAGATTCTAAGGTTGGATGAACCTAAAATATATTCTTTATTTTCACTGCTTTTTACTATAATTTTGCAAGATGCAGAGTGTTAAGTACGTAACTGTGCTGCCTTTTGTTTTGCCATAGTTATTATTCCGTGTGTTGTCGAGTGATATGAATGTTGAAAATGCCGAACTGTGAAGTTTTCAAAACAGTACTCGCAAATCCAAGTAGCCTGAAAGTTGGAAGTATATAGCCTGCAACCCCAGAACATTTGAATCTTTTTTAGTTTCAAGGTAAGTCACGTTTTTTTACCGTTTTATTTTTACTTCTTTATTTTTGCTTGCATTAGTTATGTCAGTGTAAGTTTGTGCACTCAATTTATATGTTTACTGCACTTTTACCCGTAAATACATTAGCAGGCACCGAGTAGTATAAAATTATGTGTTATTTTAATTTTGTAAGGAACCTGTTTTTTTTTTACTCATCATCCTGAATAACACTTTATTTCAGCAATTAAATGTTGCAGGAGCTAACAAGCTACTAATACCAGTAATTGAACAGTCGTACTTATTGAAGCTTGTTTTATAGATCTGTGTACTAACATCGAATTGGAGTTTTTTTAGGATAGACCTTGGATTTTGAACGCATCTAACGCTGCTATAACATTTTAACCACATAATACTCATGTCGCTAATCACATTCTACCGTGGCTTTGTGTTGTAGGAAATTTCGAAAAAATTCCACATATATTTTTTCAAGTTGAAAAAATTCTCAAATAGAAATTTGTATATTTCCAAATTAATCTAGAATATGAATGTATTAGAAAATATGAAATTATCATGAAATGATTTTCAACCAAATTAAAAAAATTGAAATAAAATATTTGAAAATTCCAACAAAGTTTGGGAAACATTGTCGAATTGTCGACCAAAATTTAAAGAATTTTCCACCTATAATATTTTATTCGAAACACCATCACATGGAAAATAAATTGTTGAAAAAATGCTTATCTTGAGTAGTTCAAAAAACCATCAACAAAAACAACACCAAGTCACTAGAGTGCATTGCTTATGTTCACATTTAATGATCTTCAACCCACTAATTTAAGGGCTCGGTTTTCAGTGCTCGGAAACGTCCTATCCCTTACCACCGCCCAACTCCCCCCACTCCCACCTCTCCGAGCAGCCAACGTAGCTGTAGCAGCAGTCTATCGCCGCGTAGTAACTGGTCCGGGGGGAGCCGATCGCCAGCTAGATCTCTCTCTCACAGCCCATCGCCGTATAGCCGTTAGACAATGTTATGTGTAATCCCTTGCCACATAGCCACAGGCTGCCATATTGTATTAGTCTAAATGTGGAAACTTACGGTGCAATCCATAGCATGCATAAGAGCCTGAAGAAGTCACTTGCCTGCAATATGTTTAATACTCTCTTTTTTTGATATCATTTTCAAATGTAAGATGGAGTAAGTTATTACAAAGGTCTCCTTTACAGAGCCTTCCTCATATTTATATTTATTCATTTATTTATTTATTTGTGTTGATTTTATTAGTGTTTAGGGATTATTTATTCATTTATTTCATTTTACTATTTAGCATAGTATTTATTTATTGTACCTCTTATTGGTACCGGTATGTAAGCTACATATTATACCATACTAGTCAGTCCCAAGATATTACTGGTAATTTACTTTTTAACCATACCATTTTTATATTATTGTTGTTACCAGCTACAACATTGCAATAATAAAAATATGTCACATTCTAGTCATGTATTTTTCAAGTTTTTTGTTTATTCTTTCGTACACAGTACACGATAGTAAACGGTTATTGAATCCACGAAACCCTGGAAGGGTTCATCTGTAGAATGAAATAAGGATCTATCGGTAATGAAGATATTTTATTATTTTAATATTATTTACAAAAGTACGGTAATACAGAAGCCGTAATTGCTTACAACAGTTACAACTAGGTATAGCCTACAGCTATTTTCTCAGTCAAGTACCTAAAACCAATTTTCGGATGCTTAGAAATGTATTGGTCGCATATTATTATATGTTAGTCGCGTTTCGAGCATATTCCTCCGTACTAAAAAAATTGTAATATGCTAATATCCACATAGCATTTTCAAGAGAAATAAATCTACAGGTATTATTTTTTATTTCAATTTATATTTGTTATTTATGTGTTAATATTAAATCAGTGAGAAATAGGCCACAATTATTGAATTGAAAGTAGTAGACCTACATTAGGTGTATGACTTACTCATTCCTTCAAACTTAACTTCGTAGACAATTAAGGTAGAATCATCCTAAAATTTAATAGACTAATTCTAAACCTTGACAACTTCCAGCATAAAATTATGTTGCAATCATTAAAACATGTTATGACCTAACATAACATTATTTCTAATATAACATGAACATTACATTTAGAAAGTAGGTTTGAAGGTATAGCACGAGTGATTTCATGAAATCAAAATAACTGAAGTTTTTCTACATATAATTTTGTTTGTGTCGTGATATTTTCAAAATTGTAATACATTTGGGACCCCCACTCCAATGCAAACTTATTTGTAACTACACATTACTATCTATGTCAAGTTGGGAAGTCTTCATATGGTATATCGCATACCAAAAAGCAATATCAGTGCAGTAATAATTTGGATCTGGTTTTTGTATATTTTAATAACTATGCAAGTTGACTACTACAGATTCTAGAAATGATTCTAGTCCCTATAGAATGATGTGAAATTCATCTAAAACACATATTAGTGATATACATTTTAGGTTGCATACCATTACTCATAGGACATTATTCATAAGTATGACAATACTCACGTAGTTTATTAATAATTAATAATATTAATAAATGGATGTGTATGTAATGTACATACAATGTACTACTCCAGTCAGAAATGTTTTATTTGAAATCAGTTATCACTTATCAGATCATAATCATAATACTTATGCATTCTATCATGTGAATGGGTATAAATTAATGTAAGGGTATTGAATATCATGAACTTAAATGTAAGTAGAATGAACTTGTAGCGTGCAATTAGGGTTGCCATCAATAATCAATTTTAATTTGCGTAATATAATAATCGATAGACTGGTAGGCCTAATCGTGCTGATATGACTTATCATATTTATGTTCTTCTTTATTCTCATTTTGTTGATATTTGTATGGAATATAAGTAAGAAATACAATTTCAACAGACACTATATGGAAAACATTTGGTATTTTATTCTGAACGTGTTTCTTTGAAAAGAAGAGATGCACATCAATAGCTGGTGCACTACACTTGTGGTCACATCAAATGGTTCAATTTGAAATTAAAATTACAATTTCAAATGAGCTATACACATTTTACCGCTAATTTGTGCATAAACCATGTACGTGCACGTTATCTTCTAGCTTCTAGTATATCTTCTTCATGATCGATTTTAAAGTAGCTTGATCAACCACTTGATTGATTGTCAGAGTTTAAAGGTGCGTTGTCAGCGAGGTAATTTTGCGTTTCAACCACTTTGTGACCACAACAGTACATATTTGACAATTTTACATTAATTTGTTCTTCAATTTCATCGGCTAGATCTAATAATTGATTTCGTGTAGAAAACATCAATAATTTAAATTGTATTATTGGTATGAATTTCATAGAATTAAATGGCAATCCTAATAAAAATTACTCGGCAACTGTGTCCACAATCATGAAAGATAGTGCAGTATACCGGTACGGTCTTGTGTGAATTTCAGTGATCCTCATGCTGATGATTCTATTATTATTTTATTATAGATCTGTGATTAAATTATTTATATTATTTATTACCAATTTGTAACCTGTATTTAAAGTTTACATAAAATATTGTCTGTATACTGATCTCAAATGGTTCTTTTAAAGGTACATTTCCCTGATCATTTCCTGTATCAATGGATTTCCAAACGAAAGAACTGCTACCGTGAAATTGTATCTAATAATCAGGAAACACCGATTTTTTATTCAAGATGAGTGTTCAGGAATGATTTACTAAATAAATTACCGAGTAAGATACTAAATTTGGTTGATGGAATTTTGAACACATACTTCTACCATAAGCAAATCACTCATCTTCATACCCATCCTTAGTACATTGGTTTTATATCAGTGTTGTGCGTTTTACTATTATTAATACTTTTTAGACTTACTGGTATTATCTTTGAAAAATTAGTACCGGTAATAAAACACATTGCTTACGACATTAATACTTGGTTAATGGTCTGATGGTCTCTTCATGAGGATAACAGAAAATAAACAAGTACAAAGTATTATAAATTCTAATATTTATTGTGTTGTAGGTAAGATTCTTTACAGTACCCTGATTGTACGTCTCTATAAGTACGGTACATTGAAAGTACAGATACACACAGAAAAACAATAAACATTCAATGTTAATTGTTAACACAGTAATTTAAGGTGCCCATGTACCGGTAATCATCAGAGCCCAGGTTAGATCATTCACGTTATGAATTTATATGTTTCAATTGGAATATCGAGAATACTGCATTATGACACTGTTGTACTTAAATTAGGTTCATTTTATTAGTTAGATATCTTGACAATATATATTTCAATTTTAATCTGCCTTGGCTGATCATTCTATTTTTTAGAATAAACTTCTAGTTTTAATTATTTTTATATCTATGTGAATCAGCGCAGACATAAACTAGTCTTGATCGCTATTGGCAAACATTTGGCTGAACAGTAATTTTGTTGTTGATTCAGTTAACAAATAAAAGTTGTTATATCGTGCTACATCAATAATCCAGGCTTCAATCATCGTACAGTGTCATACTGTTTTGCCGTAGACTGCATAAATAGGCTCATTCAGATAGGAAAACAAAATGTGTCTTTTGTGGTTCTTGAAGATTATTAAATCGAGAAAAAAGATGCTTACATGGAGAAAGACATTATTATAGTACGGTATTTGATTTGTATCACAGATTGCAGCTGGCATGGAGTTACATTTTATTGAGTTTGATGTAGGTATCCATTTAAAAATTCTTTAGTAAATCAATAATGAAATAAAAGTGCACGGGTTTACTAATAATTGTGCACTTTATTCAACATTCAACAATAAACAGGGTAAACATTGAAATTGGGAATTTCAGTGAATTGTCATTAATTCAAGCATATAATCACGTTCACTAAAAAAATTCTTTTACATTAGATGTTAATTGCAAGTATGATATAGAAATAAGTACAGTACTGTTTGTATATCTATACAATTAATTTGTATTTGTAGAGTAAAGATAACAATGTGTTTCTTTTAGATTTGCAATATTTGCACACTACTAAATTCAGGTGTCATTACAAGACCCACTTTATACATAAAGTAGTCTTTTAATGACAACTGGTTGTCAATGAAATATGTACTTGCTATAAGGAAGATTATTGATGTGCGACGTGGGAAACTACGGCCGGTACACGTATTTCAATGTGAAATTCATGTAAATCAATAGAACTGAAGCAAATTCACAAGTTATTAGATATTCTATGTCAAGATTAGATATTGTGAACAAAATATATACAATTAATGCACAACAATCACTGAGGTGTAGAGAAAGAGCTATGTCTCGGAGCTAGTTGTGCGATAATAGAGACCGTATACAAATAAAACGTACCCATTAAACAATAAATGTAGGCCACTAATAGGAGTAATCCATAATATTACTGGTTCAATAGTTGTTAACACATGTGCATGTCAAGTTTGCGTTGGCGTAAGACAATTTGAGAAAAAAAAATGTGAATGAGCATACACCCTTAGAATAAGTTCAACAATCTTTCGAATGTTTTTTTCAATTTTAAATACTTGATAGCAATGAGGAAAAATTAAACTAGTCCGTGAATAAAAGTGTCATCAGATTGTGATTTACCTTGAAATTTTTTTTAAAGAAAAACACCAAGACAGAGCATACTTGTAATTTTACCAATATATTCATAATAAATATGCACTGCAAGACAATAATCAATAAGCCTACTGTGTTCATATCGAAATGCATTTAACTTGATTGTACTATTCAGCATTATTCATTATTAAAAGTTACAAAACGTTTATGACTTTGTCAACTTAGTACAGCCATACACTCTGTAATTGAAGAACAGACAACCGTAATCCATGTCATTTAACCAACAAAATTGATAAAATAATAACTGATGAACCAGTAGATGGGTTGTACTTGTATTTATAGCAGTTATCTTTCAATCTAACAATAATCAATATCCTACCTTCATATTGAAATGGTGCACTCACACAAACACACACAGTTTACATTATTTACAAACATATACAGTGAAACCTCGATGCATCGTTTTCCCCCTTCTATCACTCATATTGCCCCGACCTACTCCCCTACAACCATCTTTAAAATTTCTTGGATGGATGGTTTTGTTTTTGGCCCTTGAAAAACGATAGATAAAGAGGTTTCAACTGTAAAAGGTTTTAGGAATGTGATGCAAAAACAAATGCCACCTCAAGTATTAACCCAACAATTTATATACCTGTGAGGAAACAATGTTATACCTTATTCACATTATGATTACTAACAATGATTAAGATAACAGCAATTGGTGCAGGCAAGTGATGGTGTCAAAACAGAGCATGATGTCAATTAGTCCTGAATGATTTCGGTGCAAATCATTTTCAAACTTTAGTTGGATGCTTAATCAACTGTAGTTAGCAAGCATAGTGCAAATAAGGGTTTAGGGACATTTTACTTGTACATAGCCCTATACAACTATGTTTAGAATTAGAAATCATAGAAATAAAATGGTCAGAAGTCACTGTGCTGTATACTAGGTGAATCAGGATTCTGTTTAGAAAATCCTTTTTCTGTAAGCAGCTTGTTGCAGTCGTCGCGGGTTAGCGGCGCTAGATCAATACGATCCACTTCCTACATAAAACAAAAACAAACGTGCAAGTAATCAATTCAACAAAAACTCTACAGACCAGACTAGTGTTTAATTGAATATTTGTTGGTTGCTTACCTGGTCTAGATTATTAAGGAAAATAAGTTCTGGAGATGCACCTTGGATGGGTTTGAATACAACTTCATTACTGAGCTATAATTAAGAAATAATAAATTTGTTGTGCAATTAGTCAAGTATAATTTAAGCATAATAGAAATGCAAAAAGGAAGGCATGTGACTAAATAAAATATCAATTGAAGAATTTAAAGTAATGCTACACCAAACTAAAAGCTACGTATAAATGAAGTTATAGTTACAGTCTCCGATTGGATAGGATAAGTCCTGACATTTGAATGAATGAATACTGTTTGCTTAACGACCCCACCAACAGCTAGGTTATACGGGAGTACGAATGAGCGGGTGATAAGTGAAAGGACTTTTACAAAAACCCATGCCTTATGCGGGACTCGAACCCACACCCAACAGTGACTTCACTTTCTGAAACGGTGCCTCAGCTGACTGAGCTACCGAGGGTGGCCCTGACATTTGTAAAGTTTCAATAACGCTATTTACTCAAATGCAGTCACTATAAAGAACGTAAATACCGGTAAAACAGCAGGTCTACAATATGTATACAGTATGCAACCTCCTTACGATATTTATACGTGATATGTTTTATATGCTTTGTATATGTCAAGTTTTTATACATCGACAGAATTCTTACTAGTTTGACGTAGTTTAATATTCTGTAGATCTATATTAGATGAATAGGCTAGATAGAACTCTTGTTAGATAATGCAAAAACATGCTAGGCCTACAGTGGTTTACTACATGTGCAATATAATGGTTATGCATACATCAAGTAAAGTTGTTAACCAGTATGTCACGAGTTTTCAATTTGTCAATTTTTCCGGGCACAATGGACGTTAATTCTTTGTAAATATGGGTGGATGCCATAAATAGGATTCTATATCCAGGTGTCTGCTCTGGTGGTCATATTTGTTATTATCTGTGAAAAGGTGCAATTATTTTACTTATTTAGTTTCGATATCAAACTTCCGTATATTAAAATATTAGGCTCCAAGATCTAATACATTGATCACGATGATTTGCACTAAAATAACATTCATATTTTTGTTTTCGACTTCCGTATTTTAATGTTTTTAAAAGACCTGTGAAGATCCCATGTAGATGCTTGGTTACAGTTGCCACTAGTCTGAGCAAGCTGCGCCAAAGTGCACTTCGCCTTCATGATGACATAGTCAGTTTGCACTTCGGCATTGCGAGTGTAGCGACGTTTACCTGCACCAATTGTCATGTAGTCATAATACGCGTTATCTTTCTCAATCAACATTCCTTCCTCTGTTTCCTTTTCAGTCGTCAAGCTAGGTCTTTCGAGCAAGAAGAATGTTGGTGTTTCTCGGAGTATTATTAGCGCTTTAGCTGGAGGTGACTCCTCATCTTCATTATTGATTTTGGGAGGGATTTTCATAGGTACAGTTATTTCATCCGTCTGAGATTCTGAAAGTCCACTTGACTCGAGTACAAATCCTTCCATTACAGACTCAGGAAATGGGTATTGTAAAGAACCTACACTCGAATATCTTCTTCTGCTGGATGAAAATGTTTCAGTTACAATGGGAGCAGATGGTAATAAATCAGCTAAGGGTAACTCATACCGCTTTTGGGCTGATAACTGTCCCTTATCGAATACTAACGGTTTGGGGGTCAAGTCTTTATCATCCACTATAACCTTATATGTTCTCCTCTTATTTAAAATGGTATTACATGCAATCGAAGGCCGACGTGGTGACCGACTAGATGCCATGTCAAAGGTTAACTTGTATAAATCAGCGTACCTCTGATCGGTATAGTATGAAGATAAAGTAGCACTCAATACTACGATGTCTCAACGCTAGGGTGAGATTGAGGTACCCTATTAACACTTCAAGTTCTAATAATAAGGATACAACAGAGGAACATCTTCAAATATAAATTTCTTGACATCGGGTAGACGATTCAGTCGACATCCTTTGCAACTCTGAAACGTAAAAGCTAGATTATATTGGTGGAAAGTGAGGAACAGTGAAAAGGTCAAAATATAGCTAGGTTTAGAGGTCATATTTCACAGCATTTAGGCCTAGGCCTACTCTTGATACCAAAGAAAATTATAGGCATACTAAAACATTGCAGATGAATAAATATAGATCTCAATTCCGTTTTTTTTTTTGTATTACCGGTATTTAATAATTTAATGAAAGTACTTTAATTGGGCATTGCTTTGGGTTTCTTCCGAGATGGGATGTCTTTTGCACATTCGTAGACGTATCATTGTAACGAGTAGGCCTATGGTACGGTCTACAGATTTTATAGTTATCAAAGACCGTATCAAAGTGGGTCTTGAAATCCAAACGGGAATCAATTGGTACACTTTATTACAAAAATTTGATAGGTAGGCCCTAACGAGCAAATAGGGTCGTTCCTCATTAGCGAACTCGTAATGGCTCGTTTTGAGAAACAGAATGTCACTGCAATACATAAGAGTGATGGTGTTGTTAGTAGGCCTAACATTTAGGTTACCAATAAAATTTTGATGAATGTGCCGTATTCTTAACCGATCTTAATTAGGATGTTGCCTTATAGGTGTATTGTTTTTTTTGGTGGCAGTTAGGGCAATGGCATTGGCAATGGTTAGGGTTAGGTAGGAACATTCATTGCTATGACCATTGAATGCTATGGCCAACTCAATGCTATAGCCAAGCATTGGTCCTAGGCCTATGCCTGAGGAGAAGACCCTATCCAACTCCATGCCCTATCTATCTCCGCTTCGAAGCTAAATTTCTATGCTCTAGGCCTACTGAGGTCCACATTTATGCTCAAATTTTAAAAAATGACACGTCTTACTTCTATTCTGGCAGCTACAACTTTTGTATCGATTTCTTGTCCTTCAACACAATATAATACAGCAAAAGCGATTAGTAAATATATCTGACGTTTGATACCCATTTTAACCACACAGTGACAGCCAAAAATGGTATAGAAAACTAAAGATTTGACAGCAAACTTGCAAAGAGCAAATATCGTGACAGTCAAAGGTAGCTGACAGTGTTTCATTCACTGCCTTGCGAATATGGGAGAGTTTTCGGAGAAAATATTGAGATAACACATGACATAGACATGACAACCACTGATGATAATAAGACACTGAAAAGGGTCAGCACCCAAATGACTACAGGCTTTGTAAAATAACTTCTGTTTGAAATAAGTTCTTATTTATACTTGAGAAACAAATTTTACTCTTCCAAAAATCTTGTTGACTAAATACGATCTTTTTACACTAATTATAAAATCAAAACATGAATATTATAACTCGAGTCAATTAAAAAGATTGAAGGAGGAATTTGCGCAAGCGCACAAGCACGGCAAAGCCTTTGGCCACTGTGCTTCAGCTCTAGGGGTCCCGACCAAAACTATTTGTTTCAATCCACTTCGTTAATATACTCGGCTGTCAAATCAATGTCTCTAATGGATTCAATATTCGACTAGAATTACCGTTGAACAACCACTGATACAATTTTAATTTAATTACATCCAAATTATTATTAATGTCACAATTATTTTCCATCTTGAATTGTTGACTAAAAACTGTTAAGCGCTTGTAGTCAGTAGTACAGTAAAAATGGCGTTATTTTGTGCTAGTGAGTGGATTATCTATTTATATTAATTATTTTCTTCTGTTAGTTGTGCAGAACACCAAAGTGTTGTGGAGAAATAGAAACCTAATAATCTGGTGTTCTGTATTTTATTTTTCTTCAACGTATATTTCAATTACTTCTATTTCAAATTTCAATTTGAGTTTTACATTGACCGGTGGTAGCCGTGTGTGTGTGTAGGCCTACTTCTTGTTGCAAGCCTAGGCCTCGGAAACCCATCATGTAGACATAAACCCAATGGTGGTATTGCCAACTTATACAGTGGACCACCTGTACGCCGCTTAGGCCTAGTTGGTCTGATAATGTAATAATATGTTAATTCAGTTCACTATTTTTTCCAGTTTCGAATGAGGTCCCAGAGCATCCTGTAATTTCTCCTGAATCTGGCGCAATATTTGAAAAGCGGATCATCGAGAAATATCTTGTGGAGAATGGTGTGGATCCAATCAGCGGGAAGGAGCTGTCAGTTGATCAACTTATCGAGATTAAAAGTGAGTGTTGCATTATTATGCCATTTGACGATAGGCCCACTGTACAGCATTTAAACCGAAGTGGCTATTTGTCAGACCTGAAGTAGTCTTTAGTGTGGGTTAGGTTAGGTTAGGTTGATTTAGCTTAGTTTAGGAAGAACAATAATCACAACGCCTGCATCTGGTTTATAGACTGATGGTCGGATGAATAGCAGCTTACCCTTTTAAACACTGTGCCTGAATCAGATACCGGTAGGCCTACGGTAGGTAAGAGAAGTGTACTGTGTAGGCCTAGGCCTTTAGCCATGATATGAGGACCCTGGACCATTTTTATTCAACAAATTGACAAATATTCCATATTTATGGTAAAATATTTCAGGTACCTTAATTGCTACGATTTTGAATATCAAACAGCCATTACGTGAAATTGTTAATGACCCACAGCGCATGTGTTGCGTTTTCCTAGTTTTATAACAATTGACTCGCCTCTCAACTCAACTCCATTATTCAACTCATTCTCTTGAAATCTTCAATTTGTGTGAAAATTCATTCTCTGTTTGACTTTGTGAACTGTTCAAGCTAACTATCTGAAATATTTTTTTTTGTGATGTTCATCACTGTGTAGCAATAAATATGCAAATGAAAAATATTTACAATCTGAGAGCCACAATTTCAGTTCAAATTGGAAGATTTCTCTTTGAGCAACGAACCACATTTTCAGGCAAAATGTGAGTCAAGGTCATTTCACAAGTTTTAATGGCTTTTTAGTCTCATTCCCAGTTTATCAATAGTCTATTGAAGAGTCCGTTGTTCTAATCGCCTGATCAGATGGTAAAAACACACAGGTAATCAGTGGAAATGACAAGTTGAGAGTTGAAAACTTTAAACAAACCAGTGAAAAACCGGACCTCAGTTGTGGTCTTATCTTTGTCCTAATTCTTTCTTGAATATAGAAAATGAATGCTAATTCTAGCTTTGGTCTCAAGCGCGTCTGTCAGACGGGAGTCCGGGTTTCGATTCCCTCTATGGTGACCATCATGACTGAAGTTTTTTGTGGTTTCCTTTTGTCATTAAGGTGAATACAGGCATGGCTCTTTTACATTGAGCCACAACCGTTTCCTTCCCAATACCGTACCCAAAAAATCTAATAAAATATCTTGGTCATCATTTCAGTACATTGTTTAACCATGTTTTCTGCAATTTACTAAATTATACCTATCTCTTTCCCATGTAGCTACTCCAGTAGTTAAACCCAAACCTCCATCAGCAACCAGCATTCCAGCCATATTGAAGACTTTACAAGACGAATGGGATGCCGTCATGTTGCACAGCTTCACCCAACGACAACAACTTCAGACTGCACGTCAAGAGCTGAGTCACGCATTATACCAGCACGATGCCGCATGTCGTGTTATTGCACGACTCACCAAGGAGGTGACTGCCGCTCGAGAGGCTCTTGCCACGCTTAAACCACAGGCCGGTGTCACGGCCACCCCTGCCGGTGGCGTGCCACAGCCTGCCATTGCGGTCGAGGCTGGCGGTGTGGCTAATCAACCGACTGAACAGGCGGGCATGACCTTGGAGGTCATACAGAAGCTACAGGACAAAGCGACCGTGCTCACGCAAGAGCGTAAGAAGAGGGGTCGTACTGTGCCCGAAGATCTAGTCTCGCAAGAAACTATTCGTACTTTCCATACACTCGCATCACATCCGGTAAGCCACGTTCACTGTCGGTTCCATATTCTGAAAACACTTCAATTTTATTTTTTTCGTTTGTTAGTCGGTTGTGAAGTTCAGTGACGGTATACAACTTTTATCATTTTGGTGTACCGTGGCTAATTACCGGTACCGTACATTACAGAGAAACTTCTTTGATCCGCCGTTTCCCCACCCGAATCATTCTGTACCACCGTTATCCTGTAAATTAACCAATGTTGAATTCTCCTGGATTGATTGTTTTCCTGCATGGATGTTTTTTTCCTAGTCCCTTGAAAAATGATGATAGATTTCTCTGTACGTACCGTACTTTGAAAGATGGGCATAAGTGTGTCATAATAAAATCTATAATTTATTGTTCAAGCTGCAGAACAATACCTGTTATTGTGAAAAGTCTCAATTTCCAAAATGTTATAAACTAGGCTAGCACGAGTTTGATGTAAGCGTATTTAATTTCTTAATTTATTTTCACGGAGATATTTTGTCTCAGTTTGACGTGTAGGCCCACTCTCTTCTTACGTGAGTTACAATGTTTACAGGGTCTTCACAGTGCAAGTATACCTGGCATTCTGTCACTCGATATCCACCATTCGGATACCAGTAAGATTCTCACCGGAGGCAATGACCGTAATGCCACCGTCTTCAACAAGGACACAGAACAAGTAGTGGCCATCCTTAAAGGACATACCAAGAAAGTAACTAGAGTTATCTATCATCCCAATGAGGACGTAGTCATCACTGCTTCCCCCGATTCGACCATAAGAATCTGGAACGTTCCTACGTCTCAGACCACACAGATCCTGAGGGCGCATGACGGACCGGTGACTGGTTTGTCACTCCACCCGACAGGAGATTACGTCTTGTCGACCTCCACCGACCAACACTGGGCATTCTCAGACATTCGAACCGGACGTTTGTTGACCAAAGTAGCTGAAGGCACATCGAGCGTTGCTCTTACCACAGCCCAGTTCCATCCCGACGGTCTCATCTTTGGTACCGGCACGTCTGATTCGCTAGTGAAGATCTGGGATTTGAAAGAACAGTCGAACGTTGCCAACTTTCCTGGACACACTGGTCCGATTACTGCAATTTCTTTCTCTGAAAACGGTTATTATCTGGCAACAGCCGCTGACGATGCTTGCGTGAAGCTTTGGGATCTGCGTAAGCTGAAGAACTTCAAGACGATACAGATGGATGACGGTTACGAAATTATGGATCTGTGTTTCGACCAGAGTGGAACATATCTTGCAGTAGCTGGTACAGACATTAGGTAAGATGAATCACTTTCTAGGTAATTTTCTCTTATTTGCATCAAATGATCTTTAGGCAAATTTAGTCGGAAAACCGTTATACTTCTCATAATATATGTAGGTCTTAACAATGCCTGACTAGATTTAATCTGTGTCCAGAGAATCCTCAGCCTTATCTCCAAAATATAGTTTGGTAGATCATTTAGAAAAATATCTCTTTTTGCATGAACAGGGATAAATAACCGGTACCTTCTGCTCTGAATAAGTAATTTATTAAACTGCCATTGTTCTATAATGATTGTAATGTATCTTTTACAGGGTATATCTGTGTAAACAATGGCAAGAACTGAAGGTGTTCAACGATCACACGGCAATGGCAACCGGCGTGAGATTTGGACGGCATGCACAATACATCGCATCCACCAGCATGGACAGAACTCTGAAACTGTACGGCATATAATAATTTTTCAGTTCCACCTCAGTTTTAACATCAGCAGATTATGCTACGTAGGAATTAAGTTTGTTTTACAATTACTAATTGACGTTACATTTATTTTCGATAAATGGCGAGTTGTGAGAAAAATAAATTCTTGATGAACATTTCTTACATTTCATGAATTGACGTGAACCTTACAATATGCTATGAAAGATGACATTTTTTAATTTGAAAATGCCTCGTGTAGTATGTAGTGGCCTACATAATAGTAGGCATTTATACTCTCATTTTTGTAGATAGGTATGAATATGTATTTTTTTTATTATTAAAAGTAAGATATTGATTGTAAGATAACATAGTATGTTACATGATTAAAACGCTAATAAATTATCGTCTACATTGTAAGATACATTTTCAATTTTTATATACTGTACTTGAATGTATTTTGGGATGATGAGGTGGTATCGTCCCCCAAAGATAGTTATAAGTCTTAACTATCTTTTACGTGATAAATACTTGGGCCTACATTATTAAATTACTACAAATAAGGCCTACAATATAAATTATGCAAAATATGGAAACAGAATTAGCCTACCTTGAAGAATAAAAAAAAAATCGAAAACGAAAACCACTACGGTAGGGAAGCAAATTAATTACGATAAATAGATATGAGAAACTACAAAAGTCGAGTAATGACACTTGAATAATAATGGTTTATGAATAATAATTATGATAATATAACATCAATTCTTACTACCTTCTAAATAATCATTCTAATGATTATTGACCAATATGATAATGGACCATTTTTTTAGTATAATTAATGGTCTTGAATACAGTAGGCTACAACAATTACGTTTATAACAGCTATTCTGACTTAGCTAGTTGAACCATTACTTTTTTGTGTCATAATGTGTATTTTTGTCATTTTTTCCATGTTTGCTTGATAACACGAAATTTTCTTCACATTAGGTCTATATTGATCGATACCATTTTTTCAAAATTAAAAATTAAATGTAATGTATGAACTATAAGCTAATTATTAAGCAATTAACCTTGCCGCACGTTCAACATTATATTGAAGATCGCGGTTCATCCACTCAGTTTCATGAAGATTGATAAGTGGTATCATTGGTTTACGTGCAGTTTGGTTTTGTGAGTTTTCAGTTGGTACGCCTGGTGAGACGATTGCTATTTGCAAATCTGAACTGTCACTTGCGACGTCGAATTGAAGAGTTTTAATTTGATTTATACTGTTAATTATCATTGTTTTATAGACTGTATATAATTTTAGGGACGTTTCACAATGTGTTCTACTGATTTTATAAAAAATGAATATCCATTGCATTGGCTGGTATGGAATAACGAGCACAATGAGTTGGATAAGGTCTTGTCCACTAACGCGGTAAGCTAAATGTCAACTAGGGCCTAGTTCCTGGCTACGCCTAGGAAGATACATAGGGCTTACAAGCTTAATGCCAAGGCACAGGCATTGATATATGGCTTATGGGTTAATTATAGGCTCAGGCCTACGTCGTGTGTGTACCAGTACCACAGATTTTAATGTATGCCTGCAAGCGCTGCATAAGCTAGACCACGAAGTCAATGGCTAGGCTAGGCCATAGAGGAAGGAAGTTATTACTTCCTTCCTCTATGGCTAGGCCTCCAAACTCAATGGCTAGGCCTAGACCTAGGTCCTAGCACATTACAATTGACATGTAGGCCCTAGATCTAGGTCTAGTCTTGGATGTCAGTTAAATAAGCTAGGCCTAGCGTAGGCATTGAGGTTGGCGTAGACCTAGGCGTAGGCTTACCTTCAAAGTCTAATATCTACGCCAATTTTGAATCTATTACGAATGAAGTCAGCCCAATCATAGCGTACGATATCAGTTGAAAACGTATCCTAAACGCTAGTTTTATGTTACCATTAATTATCAACAGAGTTGGTCTAGCAACAAAATAGGTACCGTATATGCCTAGGTCTCTCAGTGTGACTTGACAACACAGGACTTGACCTAGGGCCCGTAACTTTCAAGGCCGACCTCTCACCACGATCAAATGAACTACGTGCTGCCCCTGTGTGTGGTTTGTGAGTTCGTTCCTGGGAATATAGCCAGCCTTAGTGAGTCTGCCATTCCCCAGAACCGTTTTGTGTCGAATGCCGGTTGTGTGAATAGACGTGCCCGCGCGGGCCGGCTATTCACACAACCTGGACTGTGGGTCGGGGCGTGGGAATTTAGACACTTTGTACTTTCAACGTCCAACTTGAGCTCCAAAATACCATTGTATAAGGAATTACCAGAATATTGTAAAATTGGTGCTGATATCAGTGCCGTAATAGTTATAAAATCACTGGGCCCGTCATTGATCTTGAAGTAGTCTCTAGATAGGCAACAACGTATGTAAGTGCCTATCGAGGTTAAAGCTGAAGTAAAGAAAATGGGAGTACCATACTTCATACCACGGACCTGTGGTGTCAATAATGGCTTCCACTTCCACACCCCCTGCCGGTACTACTTTTTTGTTTCTTTAAATATTATGTAGACACTTTTAGCGATAGTTTATGGGTCAGTATTATTTTTTTCATCCTCGAACGTTTGAATTAACATCATGAATTCGATCTATAACCTTGTTTTAATGGGGGAGTGGTTCGTAGAATCCACTATAAAGATGCCACGGGTCCGTGGTAGGAAGGTCTGCTAAAGAAAATTGTGTGTTTGAAATGAACTCGTTGATGCTGTAGAACAGATTTAGGCATCAGTCAGATGTATAAGTTCTTGAAAGGTCACCTAATTGCAGCCATTTTCAATCTATTTTTTAGTCAGTGCCTACTGCATTCAAAATTGCCAGGCACAGCTGCAGAGCTACGCCTATGTTATCCTGGTCAAATTTGGATTTAGACAAACCAGACCAACCAAAAATGTAGAAAGAACCTCCAAAAAACACTTTGTGTATCTTGAAAATTAGGCCTAATTTGAAACTTTCCTAAAATCTTACGTAACATTATCTAGGAGACTTCTAAAATTGCAGAAAATTTTGGCGACTCCTGCCGGGTCATGGTATATATAATCTAGCATTTTTACGGGGTCCCTTAAATGTCATTTAAGTGGTGAGTGTTCTAGTGTTTCACTTTGATGGTTTTACCACTATGCTAGGGAAACCTTATAGATGTTGGAGAAACCTTTGAACGTAATTCTTGAAATCCCTCTGACATTTATGTTTGTCTGCAGGCCTACCTATACTTTCATTACTAACCCATACCATATGAGGGCAATGCCTCAACCTTATTTTTTATTTATTATCATATTTTATTGAAATTATAATTTTTTATTTTAGTCAAAACAAAAAATTAATTGATGTTGACCTAGGCCTATCATGTTATGACACTTATGTAAAGTTCACTGCCACTTGAATCTAAGGCTAAAATTAATTAGTTCAAACCTAGATCGAATTTGGGTGAGTCACGTAGGCCTACTTTCAATTACGTTCTGCTTTGGGACCTGATTTTTAGTCTGGGAATAAACTAGACCCGTGTTCATTTGTTCCATTTTATTTTGGGACCCTCAAGCTTCATTTATGTAGCAATGCGGTAAATCTGCCGCCCTACCCTGGCAAGAGTTGAACATTATCCAAATCTTAAAGTCTTGCCACGCTGTAAGAGCAGCAAGCTTCTAATTGAACCACGATGGTAAGAATCGCGCCGCGTGTATGAATCCAGCTTGAAATTTCTGCTTAGATAAGTAACAAGATGTTTCCCTGACAAGTTGATCTTCTGAAATTTAATTGAATTTAGTTGAATTTTTAGTTTGTACCATATACTTATTGTCATAACCTGAATATAAGTGTAGGAGGGAGTGTGGGTTGTACGTGTACAAGAAGTGGTGCATGCTTGGCAGGCAGGGGTTGTCTTGGTGACAGTGTGGCCCACTAGCAATTAGGACACACTTGTACCGGTATGGATACGTATAATATTACATGCAGATCACAAGAATGTATTGTATCAACAGTCTACTGGCAATGCACACATTATGCGCCCAATCCTTCCTGTAAATCCATGATATACAGTTTTCAACGTTTATCGTTCATGTACGAAGGTCGTCCCCTTTGCAGGAGTGTGTTGAATTTTAAGGCATTTAAGGAGAATAATAATCATATACGTACACACAGCCTACATGTCATCCTCAGAGAATACCGAATATTGAAGTTGATGTGAGTATTTTCTATTGCTTAAGGATGACAAAGAGAAGCGTGATGTCAGGGGCAGGACACCTCTCATGCTGGCCGTCACCCTCGGTCACCTCGAATCTGCACGCACACTCATGCAACACGAAGCAAATGTCAACACGGAGAACAGAGAAGGCTGGACAGTCTTACAAGAAGCAGTTGCCACTGGAGATCCGGAGTTGCTTCAGTTGGTCGTGGAGAGAAGAGACTATCAACGATACACGAATCGGATAGGCGGTATTCCAGGACTACTACAAAAACTGAAGGAAGCTCCAGACTTCTATGTTGAAATGAAGTGGGAGTTTACCAGTTGGGGTAGGTATTCTACCATTTCAGTTATTCTAACTAATTTTTTCCGTGACTACAGTCCGCGTGATTGGAGAGATAAAGGGATTTAAAGAATGTCAGCATAGTGCTGCAGATAGAAAGCAGAAATCATCTCTTATATTTGGTCGTTTGTATCTCCCAAATAACCTCGTTGTTGGCGGAGCATTGAGAAAATATTAATCACGAAGAGAAGCAACAGATTACCTGCAGTTTTGTATTTACAATAAAATCGCTGACTCCACACACATTTGCCCTTCTAGCTCATGCTCTGCTTTAGAAACTGAAGTCAAGCCGGACATGGGTTTGAGTCCCGATAAGGCATAGTTCTTTGTAAACATCGTTCATCTATCAGAAGCTTATTCATACCCCAAACTACCTAGCAGGTGGTGGGGTCGTTAAGCAAACAAACATCATGATCATCCGATCACATGAATAATTATTCGAGAAGGTTGAGCATCCTTGTTATTTCTGCTGTTAGATAAGTATTAACCAAATGTTTCCAGAAGTTTTTCATATCATGTATTGTTCTACAGTTCCGTTGGTTTCTGGTTTGTGCCCCAGCGACACGTACAAGGTCTACAAGCAGGGCTCCAACGTTCGCATCGACACAACCCTCCTTGGCTTTGATCAGAACAAGTGGCTGCGTGGTAATAAGAGCTACATCTTCAAAGGACAGAGTATGTACAACACTAGACATTCTAGTTTAAGATTGCAATTGTTACTTCCATTTCAATAGTCTCGAGGGCATATATAGTGAATACTCCATAGTTTTTTCAAGGGACCAGGAAAAAACATTCATTCTCGAGGTTTCACTGCAATAAGAAGTTTATCGATACCGTTTAATAACTCTACTGGTAATGATATAAAGTCTACGTGAATATTATTCATAACCGTGTAACTTGAGCGTCTAGTTCATTCTTCATATGCATATAATGTATTAGTTTTGGTTTTATTATAATCCAACGCAGCTGTTGCGGCCCCGGCAGTCATTCGCTGCCACCGCAGTTATATATTCAAGTTGACGTCCGACGAACCAGGTGACATACCTTTCAGTGTACACATCTGTATGCTGATATTAAAACGTTGTTTACTGCATAGACAGTCCAAATTCCAATAGTTGAAATACCCAATGCTTATTCTGTCTGCAAACGTAACCAACAATCGTAAATTGCTACTCATTAAGATGATTACATTGAGTATTGAATTTACACGTTGGCTAATTTGGCCTGTTGATATAGCAAGTAGGTAATCGCTCCAAGTGTCGTTGGTACATATTTTTCTTCAGAACATGAATGAGGTGATAAAACTGAATTTTTTCAAATGATCCACTATCGTACCTTAGTAGGCCTACTCGGTATAAAAAAAAATTGTTTTTTTAACTATTATTTCTAGTGGTGCAGTTTTACTATAATATACGGTATATGAATTGGGAATAATAATAAATTGGTTGGTAGGGATGTGCAAGTCCATGTTTTTAGTTTCGAATATGAGTCGAATCTGAATAAGGTTCGTGAGTACTGAGTGGAGTCCAAATCTTGATCAAAATGATGAATGCAATAAACAAAAGAATGGCACGATTGGACGTAATTCTTAATGCGGTAATTACACAATGGTTAAATAGATCTCGTGGTTGGTTGCAACTTGCAATTGACGCTTGCATACGCTCTGAGAGCATCTGGTTCTATAGATCCAATTGATCTGTATATAATATATAGAGAAATAGTTCCAATTGCACAGATTGCTATCATCAAATAGAGCCCATGTGATCCAATTCGGTCAATAGGAGACTGCCAAATGAACCACACGAACAGGTACTTGTCGGACGTTTTTGCGGCAATCGTGGTATTGAAGTCTACAATCGTTTATTACGTATTTACTTTCACATCATATGAATTGGGTGAAAGGGAAAGAGAGAACAGCAGCTTACGGAGGTTCACAAGTAGATAGGCCTACTTAGGTATGATGGCCTACTTAACATTGTTTATTTTCAGCAGCAGTAAACAACAAACTGCTGCTACCTTCTCATGCTTAGAATTATATTTCTTTCTATTCATAAGCAGACTTTGGAGACTCATACTCAAAATCACATGAACTCGCACAACCATATCGATTGGTTTATCCTGAAATATATCCTATGCTTTCGCTCATTTAATCATTTCGCTTATATTCAAGCGTTGCAGTACATACTGAGTAGGACTGTTCATTTGTATCTGCTCGAAGTCCCGTGGGAACCGGCTTTAGTCACCTCTACATATTTGTATTACAGTATCTCGTAATTTATTGCATATCCCGAAGAGGCTCCGAGTATACCTGTAATTTGTTGTTTTTATTTCCTATTTCCTTCCAGATTTGTTCATATTGAAATTGTCTGTGTAACGTGAACTCAACCAGTAGGCAGAGAACCCTTGTTTATGTTTCTTTATACCTATACTATTTTAATATGTTAAGATGTTTAAAAAATCAAGATCTACATTCAAAACAGTCGTACTTATGTGCTGGACGTACTGGAAGTCGTTTTTGATAGATACAGCAGATCTGAATTGACATTTCATGTTGAAAAAAATTCCAATTATTCAATTAATAATTATTCAATGGTCGTAAACTGATAACCAGTTGTGTATTCACAGATTCCTCTGCTGTTTTTATGGAAGTGGATCACGAAACGCAACAGGTTATAGTCGAACAAATGCGAATGCTCTGCCATGAAGATTTGCAGTTCCTCAAGACTCACAAACAGTCGATAAGTACCCGATTATCGTCGCCAATCGTCGCGCTGTACGTGGACACGGACCAGATCAGCTTCGAAAGGAATAAGTCGGGCATTTGGGGTTGGCGATCGGACAAACACGAACTCGTCAACGGTCACGAGTGTAAAGTCTTTGGTGCCAGTAACGTGGCGTTTGTCACGAAAACGAGGACAGAGCATTTGACGGAGTCGCAGAAAGCATCGGCGGCCGAGACTTCCATTAATTCGCTTCTAAGCCCTACACAAATTGAAGAAGCGCCAGCTAGTAACGCTATTCAGGTACTTACGCCAAAATTCTAACTCGACAGAGTTTTAAGTCCCTTTTAAGTCTCCTATTAGTGTTCCCTTGATTTTTACCTTTTAAAAGTACCAGTGGAAATTCGTTGACACCAATGTGGAACTCACATCAGCGCTTGTGAAGCGATTTTCACAAGGATATGAGAGACTAATAGTGGCAACTCGGTTATAGGGTATAGGGTCATGTTGTGGCTGATATGATATATTGTGATAATAGGAGTGTGCATAATACAGTTCAGTGGCATAACATGAATTTCAATCTCTGTAACATCTATTTTCAGGGCGAAACTTCTCGAGAGACCTATACCCATATAGGAAATCCATGTAGCATTACGGCAGAAGAGTATTTCGACGAGCAAGTCGACTTGAAAGGTCGCGATATTGGCAGGCCGAAAGAAATTGATACCAAGATTCAAAAGTTCAAGGCAACCTTATGGCTGTGTGAAAACTACCCACTAACTTTGCCCGAACAAATTATGCCAATAGTAGACTTGATGGCGATATCTAGTTCGCATTTTAAGAAACTGAAAGACTTCATACAAATGCAACTGCCAGCTGGGTTTCCTGTAAAAATTGGTGAGATATTATATTTTGATTCATGCTTGATAAAATATCTACCATAAAGTAGGCCTAATAACTCATTTTGAACAAGAATTGATGATTAATAATATTGATCTTTACAATATTGATTTTTATTGATGTTTAATCTTTACATTACCAGAAATTCCTCTATTTCACGTGTTGAACGCGAGAATAACGTTCGGTAATATCTTCGGCCTGGATGAGGAGATTGGCGGTATAGCGAGGGTCGAAGACGAGAACGGAACAAACTGTATTGTCGATGACAACTGCTTCGAGCCGCCGGCATCGTACGTGAAGCTGGGAGCCGAGGTGCGACGACAGTACTCAGTAGAAGAGGACGACGAGCTGTTGCAGTTCGCCATCCAACAGAGTCTGATCGAGGCCGGAAGCGAGAAGGACGAGGTCGACATCTGGGAGGCGTTGAGAGGTCAACGACCCTCTAGACCTGTCACGCCCGACATCCACTCTGAGGAAGAACGTCAACTGCAACGGTAAGTGCATTCTTTACGAACTTCACAAACGATTTGAGCATTTTGGATTGCTCACTGAAATTTTTGCTACACAATAAAAGCCCCAGCTTACCTCGAGAGTTTGGCTGTTCACATCTGCTATGCCACTAGTTGCTCAACGACTTTTGAAATGACTTGAGATTGGCAACTTTTATTGCATTTGTGCAATGCTTAAACAAACTGAATATTTGCTTATAAATATTTTTCTCACGGGCTTCCACTATTTTCTTTCACCCTATCAGTTGATTGTTACACAATTGCGATGTTACTGATTCGGTGTATTTTAACAGAAATGAAGAAAAGACTCCTAAGAAGAAAAATAATTTTCTTACTCCTTTCGGTAGATAATATGCTAGAACATTCTGATGACCATTTCTAATATCTTCTTGCTTGGATCTTGATCTAGCACACTTGATTTGGATCTTTCTTATACCTGCTTTTCTTTCCTACCCGAAGTGATATGAACCAAGTTTCAGGTTTAACATTCCTGTTAATGTTAACGTGCAGCATTTAAGTTATTCCTCCCTGATAGGTCAGATTTAAAAAAAAATTGAGTCTGAACTTGATAATATTAATTGTTTATTAATTATTATATATGCTGTCAAAATTTATGAACTTGGTAGAGGTAGATAATAAATTCAATTATGTAGTGCTAGGGTTGCTTAGATAGTACCTTGCAAGTACCGTAGATGTAAAAGATATCATTTCTTTTTAATATTCAAGCTCCCCAAGTACTTATAGCTAAAAGCTATACATTGATTATTGCTGACCATGTATTGTAGGGCAATCCAAGCTAGCTTAGCGCTGTACCAACACACCGCTGACGATAGTTCTCCGGAGATTGGCTCCTCTTCCTTGCGCCTTAGTCCCGACGGCCAGGAGACCCCTTCACCCGACAGTCCCTTAATGACCGACCGGGACCTCCAGCTAGCCCTCAAACTGTCGCAGCGCGATCGGGAAGAGGAGGAAGAGAGACGGAGACAGGAGGAAGAAATGTTACAGCAAGTATTACAGCTTTCCCTCACCGAGAAGTGAGTCGGCCATACGCATTGGTTCGTGGACGTTAGACCGTGTCATATTTGTTATATTGTAAAGTTAGAGGTTATGTGGTATTCGTATGTGTTTCACTGTTTGCGAGTATAAATTATATATTAAAACAAGAACTGCAATTTCTATTTGTGAAAGTAGAAAATTGGTACCAATAATTTTAGTTCCGAGTAGCGTAACTGATGGGTAAATAAATAATCCAGGGACTAAGTACAATTATTGATTATAAGATTTCCATTTGTGAGCCAAAATTACTTAGTTCTTTGCTTGATATAATATGTATACCGGTAGTCATATTGACGTACTTGTTCCTTCTTTGTTATTGTTATTGATCAGTAGCTCAACTGTGTACTGATAATGCTTCTACTATTTATACATACCATATTTCAATATACAGAAGTAATATATTATAATATAATGCTACATATTATGCAGATGAAACTGTAATATATTTAGATTCTTTTCCTTCTTAACAATTCGTGTTTATATTTTTGATGCTATATTATGGAAATTTTCACTTTTCATAAACTCTTGTTGCATTAAGACTTGTTGATTGTCCCTATCTAATATTCATGTAAGATGTATTTAATAATACTTGGCTTGAATTATTTGTATGACATATTACCTTTCAATGTAATACTTCTATAATTGATTTTAATTTGAAAATAATATATATGCCGTTAACTTGTATTTATAATGATGATAATAAGTGGTGATACTTGTAATTTAGTTCAGAAATGTGTTCTGTATAATCTCGTGTCATCTTCGGCTACTAGAAACCTGCTTGCTAGCTTGATAGATCAGCAAGCACAGGGAGAAAATGTTGAATTGAATTTTTTTAAATTTTAAATGAGAATTAATTTCATTGAAAATTTGTTCACCGTCGGCGACGGTAGCGTGAATATAGATAATTTTAGCATCAAAACCAAAAACAATGTGTTCTTATTAATTTCTGCCCTACTTAGATAACGTTGCTTGTATCACGAGTGGCCATCCTGTTGATCTCGAAAACAAGTCGGCAATAACAAGAACCCAGGGGAGGATCCAATACTTGATAGTTGATACATTTTTCAAGTGCATGATGAAATACAAGTCTACCGTAACTCGTCCAATAAAGAAACCTGCCAAGCACTCAGCTTGTCAGTGCAATAAGTCAATAACCAATAGGCCTAGATTTTCCCAGAATTTGCTTAGACCTGAGGAAACAAATGAGCTTTGTTATGTATCACCATTAATGTGGTCTTACGTCAGCTTTCGAACATTGTTGTGGAACAATGAAGTATTACGTAGTGTTGATGCTGCTTATTATGAGCAATAATAGTCTTGTTGACAACATATGTGTGAACTGCTGGTTATTAATTGTAAGTTATGCATATATATCGTAAGTATTGCCTAATATTGTTTGTTACTTTCAAATGGGTTGACATTTAGGACTATTTTACGTATAATTACGTAATCCATCGATTTTATCACGTTACTCTTGCTACCTCACTACTGAGTACCATATATCAAATATTTTAGTAGCTGTTGGAATATATAAAGCTTTTACGCATCATCTAGTGGCAAAGCGTGCATTATGGATTTCAAAAGGTACTACCGGTACTAAATTACTACTAAATTGACTGCGTGAGTTGTGTAGAATGTGCAGGTAAACTTCAAATAAAAAGGAAAAATGTAAATATTTTAGTATCTTAGCATCTAGAGGGTTGAGAATTGTGCTGGAAACAATGAACATTGTCTTTAGGTTGATTAGAAAAGTTGTACGTTTGAGTTGTGCACTGGTTGCTGTGACGCGTGCTTGGCTGTGACGCGTGCTTGGCTGTTAGGTTTGGGCCCATCATTTGCCGTCATTTGTTTCATATATCCTAAGAGTTTACTAATACCTATATTTGTGTACTGTATATTCAACGTGAGCTCAGTACGCATATTCAGATATGGTAGCTATCAATATCATGTTGCTGAATTAATTACTGATGAAATTAGATTCAAACAAAACTGCCGACAACGGCTACTGGGTCAGGTTAACTTGACAAACAGACGGGTAATATTATTAAGATTTTATTATTACAGCTTTGGTTTATAACAATTACATATTATTTCAACAGTTTTGTCAAGTACATTTAGTAAACTCGATAATTAATACTTTCAAGTGTATACCTGACTACAAAGTTTCCGTGACTTCAACGTTTATTGATTAGTTCCGTAATACGGTATATCATTATGGTAAACGTCTTATATCGCTACTGTAGTTCTTTGTGTATGTACTACCTTTCAGGTTATATAGTATCTATTCCGCGACTTATCAGGCGCATATTTATGAAGTTTGTTTATAAACAGAACATCTTATCTTACTGACAGTATGCTTATCTGTCATGTTATTTATAAGTACACAGTTGCACATCCACTCCGTCATTTCTATGTAGCCGGAGTCGATAGCATTCAGTCACTTTTGTCAAAGCAGTTGATGCTAGTGGATCAAAGACCGTCTGTTATAGAACTGCAAATTATTTGTTCATAAGATGCCATACTTGATTTTCATAATGTTCCCGATCTTGACTCGTTTCGTCGGTGGGTTAGTGTCATCGCTACGTGTATATATAGGGTAGTAAGTCAGCTGCCTCGATGTTCGACTTCCGTACCCTCTTTCTATATTGTCAACCTTGGAGCTAAAATCGTCCTTTTTGCTGTCCATCCTTGTATTGTATATTCTCTGAGCACATACGGTTTTTATAATATATATCTAGGCCTACAGTATAAATATTTATTTGTCAATAGTAGGCCTATATAGGCCTAGTACATACATAGCCTTATTGCATTTTATAGGAATATTGTATTATTAAAATATATAAATTGGTAATACATGTATGCACATATATTATTCTGTATATACATGACCTATAATATAATGTACATTTTAAAAAATATTTCGACTTTGAAATTATCATTACATTCATTTTGAAGTTAGTCTTGAACTTTTAGTGTTTATTGTTTATATTATTAAATAATAGTGCTCGGCTGTAAAAGAACTGCAATAATATAAATTCACTTGTTTCTTCAACCAGATAGGCCAGGGTACACTCGGGGTTTCAATTGAAATGTATTTCACGACACTTGTCCACAAAAAAATCGATTATTACCGAGTGATGAGTGATTTCTAATTGTGAAGCCTTAATATCCCAGCGTTCGTACATTCTAGGCAGTAATACTTTTATAACACTATTAAATCAAATTTGATTACCTAGATTACCACTATGTTACTCTTGTTGATTTCAAGATCAATTGTATTTGAGATACAGCACTTTTGACATTGATAAAAAAAAAGTACAGCTTTATCACGATTATTGGAATTGACAAGTTGAGTTGATGATTATTACAAGATACAAATACTATATTTGGTTCCGAATGACCAGTCATTTAAGCGTTTTCCGAACCTCGTATTTACAAATACCCTTTCATCATTAGCTATTTATATAGCTATCTATATTACGTAATGCTGCTTCTCTCTGTGTGAGTACTCTGTGTATCATCATGACTACTTTGTCCATCGTCGCTACAATTGCTAGGCACTAAATCGTTCACAACTAATACTACTTCTTTCACACCACTACTTTTCATACTTTCTTCTGTTGAAGTCTTGACTTTCGTGCTGTGTTTAAATAGCACTTCAATGCCGCACTGCGATATTCCCCGAGTCTCCGGAAGGCAGAAGAAGACAAACGGTACTCCCACGAGGCACACGCACCCATACAACCAAATGGCTCCGTAAAGGTGTAATCCTTGTTGTATGTCTAGGAACGTCTTGGTCACAACAAAGGCACTTAGCCAACTGACTGATCCTGTGATTGAACTAGCAATGCTGCGATGTCTTTGAGGTATAAGTTCTCCAATAAGTATTCCCGATGCTGGACTCAGACCAATAGCATTAGCTACGATGTAAACTATAATGGCCGCTATCGGGATCCAGCCGAGGAACGAGCCGTGATTTCCTTCAAGGTCGTTCTTGTAGAACAAGTAGAATCCCAAACCGACCAATGAGAGTCCCATTACCAGCTGAAACAATCATTTGAAGATAGAACAGTATATGTATTGTTGGGTAGGAGGGAGGAGTGATAACTTGGTAAGAATATCAATATGATATGATATTTGAAGAATCGTTCTATGAATTTTTCAACTATTTCGAGTATCACTATGACACTCCACGTACTTGTGATGTGCTAGAGGAGATAGGTGTGAAATTGATCCATACCTGAGATCCAATTATTAAAATACGTCTTCCTAAGCGATCCAACAGTAGGCAAGCAATGAGAGTAGCGAACAGTTGTACTGTGCCTGTAATAACTGTGCCCCACTTGATGTCAATACTAGACTGGGACTGCGATAGGATTATCTGAATGTAACTAAGTATGGCTCGTAGACCACAAAACCGGCTCAGTGCTCGTATAGCACATGTTAATAGCAGCGGTTGAAGTATCTCACACTTGCCGAGATCTTTTATTCTTTCCATCAACCTAGGACCCTTCTCGCAATTTATCAATTCCTACAACAGATGAAAAAATCAGTACATGTATAATGTATTTATTGCCTATGCTTGGCCTACTGTAATGAAAACCATTTGATTGAACTATGAATAGATACAATAGCTCAACGCAAATTATACTCTAGGTTCCTATTCAACTTTTATTTCAAATCTGCAATTCTTCTCATGGCAGTATAAATAAGAATCATCCAACAATTTATTGTAAAAATACTGTTGTACTTTTTTCTTATGGTACTGTAATATGAAATGGCTATCAGTCATTTTTCTCCGTAAATTGCATTTGAATATTTTCCAAGGCATGCTTTTCTTAAAAATAGTCATATATATATTCAAATTTACCGATTTTGTTTTTATTATTCAACTGCTACTTGGCTGTAATGATTACTATTGCATTCAGCACTACTGCTCTTCTAATCAAATTAGTTATATACTTACTTCATATTCTGCAGATATATCAGAGTCCTTTCCTCGTAGCCAGTACAGTGCAGCGTTTGCTTGTTCGGAATATCCTTTTGCTACCAAGAAACTAGGTGTCTCTGGTATTATATATGGTAATAATAGTGCTGGCAATGTCAGAACAGCTCCAAATATAGCCATCTCTTCCCAATCCAGCCAAGCTCCAGCCACATTGCATATTAGGATTCCAATGTTGAACATGAGTGTTGGAATACAACCTAGTGCTCCCCGCCACTGAGCAGACGCAGATTCCGATACGTAAAGTTGTGTAGCATCTGTACTAATTCCCAAACAAATACCGAAGATTATATGCGCTATGTACAGTAGCAAAACATTGGGTGCCGTTGCTATGAGGATCCACGCCAATGTGAGTGGCCCAGATACTATCCAGAGGGCTTTCTTACGTCCGATCGAGATGCACGGCCCAGATAAAAGTCCTCCACACATTGCACCAAGCATTACAAGGGACGCTATCCATGTACCCTGCTCGTCGGTAATTGATAGCCGAGAACCGGGCTGTTGGAGCGACGTGAATGCAGTTGTGAAGTATCCAAGACTTGCTCCACTTGCCAAACATATCCAGCATGCCATGAGAGCTGCAAGTAACTGAATAAAATATAAGATTAACAACATATTTTTTTTATAACTTATAGCTATAATTTAAAGTCAATAATGTGTGACCCGATTTATTCGTTCACTCTGAATCGTATGTGAATCACTATTTGTACGTGCTGATTTAAAAAATGTGTTATATATACATACAAAGTCTTTGAACAAGATTTGTGAAATAAACTGAGAACTTTATTTTTTTGTAAGGATGTCGAGCCATAATATCTTCGTGGTCTTACTTGTGAACGGAGTCTTGGTTTGATTGGATTTATAAGAACGTCTGTGCTGTTTCTCGAGTCGGGAGGGATCCATGTGTCTGTCGCTGATTTGGCATTATCTACCGTTGCTATTGTCATGCCTAGGTCATCGCTCTGCAGGCTCAGATTATTGCCATAGAACTTTGACATTGCTGGAAAGAGACAATTTAAATTATACAGTGAAACCTCTATCTATCGTTTTTCAAGGGACCAGGAAAAAGAAGCAGTACATGAAGGAAAACGATGATGCATCCAGGAAAATTCAACATTGTTTATATGGAAGTGGGTTGGGAAAAAATGAATGAAAGAAGTAGGAAAACGATGTATCCGGGAACGATGCGTAGAGGTTTTACTGTAGGTCATTTACTAAAGATTCTAGATGTTTTGTCGACTGATGAATATCACTGGTGTGAATCACTGGCATATACACCAGCTATAATGTTCATATTTGGCATATTTATACGTAATATTACTGATGCCCAGGCATGTAGGTACTTTGATTTGAGTGTGTGTGTGGGGGGGGGGGGGGGGACTTGTAAATCAACAGGTGATCTTTGGCCCAGGTGATTCAGGGCTTCTTTGGCCTTAGAAGCATATTCAACCCAAGTGTTGACATGTATTCTGATGACTGTATGCCCAAATTGAAATGGACGTCTTTGCTATGCTCATCTATTTTTTTTTTATTACTTTATTATTTGTACTTTTATTCAATAACACCCATTGGGTTACACTTTTCAGATTGCTATACTTTTATTCATTTTGAATACATATTTGCACAGTTTCATCATTCAATAACTATTCCGACTAGTCTAAGATTCAATATTCTAACATTCGTCGTCTACTACTTTTATTTTCATCGTTCATAAATTCAATTTTTTTCTTGTTTATTGGAAACAAGTTTCAATGGTTTTAAAACCAAGGTGTGTCTATAATAGTACATATTTACATTTCATCTCACTTAATTAGGCCTGTATTGCTCTTTTTACAACTCATTTGTTGCGTTTTCGTAGTATTTCTTTGGTATTATCTAGATTTGGTTCATAAATCATATTCAGTTCGCACCTAGCCACCGCACGCTATCGCCCACGCTGTTAGCGTATGAATGTTCGATATTTATAAGGCGGTGGACTTTTGATGCAAACTTCAACTTCGTTTGACGTATAGGTTTCCCGTTTTTATCAAGCTATATCCTAATGTAAGTATAATTATGGTTCAACATAAGTCAGGGAACCTTAAGTATAATTTATTTATTCTGTCATTTCAAAGAATTTCGTAGATAACATCTCACAAGATTGTAATTAATATGAGCTACAGCGTTGGCTTCTTAGAGTTACCGCTTATTCCTAGGCCCCCTAGGCCTATGCATCTAACTCTAACTGGCCCTTAACCCTGGTGGGCCTACTTATAGGCCTAGGCGTCTTCAAGCCTATTTTTTCCAGCCTCTTTGGTAATAATTCAATCACTGAAACTAAACGTGTTTACGAATGGCATTATTGTAAGGCCTCGTAGACCCAACCATTTCATAACCTACAAATCTTTAGCGTTAGTAGGCCTAATCTAAACGTTTCTACCCGTAGAACTACGTTCCTGCGAAGTAGTTATTTGAGGTCGGCCAACTAGATCTGGACATCACTCCAATTTACTATGGCAAAGAAAAGGAAGGTGGTCACTACGCCTGTAGCTCGAGTTAAGGAAGTCAAATCTGAGATTGAGTCTTCCGTCAAATCACCACCGTCATCGCCAGGTAAACTGAAATACTATAACTGTTTATTTCCTGTCAGTTTTCCCATAATGTTTGTATGCAAAAACTTTCTAATTCAAATTTACTATAGCTCATTTACTACAGGAGGTCGTAGTAAACCATTGAGGGCCTACCGTTACTGTAGTTTGATTTGTTAATATTGCGTGAAATCTTGTGCATGGCAACCCCTATAGAGGATGGTCTATGTTATGTCTAGGGAGTACATTTGTCCCGTTTTTTGGGACAGTCCTGCTTTTCTCGGGATAGTCTCGGTTTTGGAATCTTATCCCATATTTTGGAAGATTGTCCTCGTCTCCCCACAGCTTCCAGCCGGGATGCATTTTATCCTCTTTTTAGAAAAATGCATTATTTACGCAATCTATATTTTTCAAAGAAATTAATACCGTAGGCCTATATTTTTTAAAATCAACACTACACACCAACGGCAAAAAAACACCAGCAAATGCTGAGCTGTGTCTTATGAGAGAAGTGCATATAACTGATTTCAAGTCGAAGTTCTCTAACCAATGTTAAGCACTCAATCTGTCAATTAGATCTTTGTTTTGTATTGAGTGTTCCCGTTTTTCCAAGATCCAGTAACTAATTGTGTGGCGTGATATAATTATTAGCGATGTAGGCCTATCGGTAAATGTAGGCCTACTGTTTCGATGATTACTATTTTACGATTCCTTTCGATGTTTTGATATTACTATTTTACGATTCCTTTCAATACCGGTAACCCAAGTGATGTGATTTGAATTTTAGAAATATCATTTTTCTTACTATTCATCATCTTATTAAATTATTATTTTACGCTTGCTACATCATGATTTTCTGGATAAAAGACGCTACGCCCCCTATACACAAGCAACAAGAATTTCCATTCTTAGTTCACATTCGTAACGGTATTTGAAAGGGATTGAGAGAAAAGGGGAAAAAGTCAATATTGTGCATACCTAACCAATTAGAGTTGGCTTTGCGATCAATGTTTAGAAATTATATTATGCTCATCTGAAAAAACATTTAAACCAACTACATTACCAAAAGTTTCGCTCCGTTGGTACTCTCCGGCAGTTGCGTGAGCTTGCCTCTGGCATCCGCTCCGCAAGGGATGGTAATTTATTTTTAATTGAACGACTGTCCCGTTTTTCACTTTTTCTCAGTGGATACCCTAGATATGTGTAGAATCAAATGGTTAGTTTCCGTGAAAAAATAAAATGAAGCAAAAGCATAGAATAAAGAAGTGCCAAAAGCATACATATTTTTATCGTACAGTTATATCATGGTTCGGTAGCCCTGTGCCACAGGCCAACTGCCAATGTTGTAGGCCTCCATAAATTTAAAATGACATAAAACTATGTGTTCCGTAAGTTTGATTAGAGTTGATATGATACTACGAAGGAATTTCAAATATTTTCCTTTGATACGCTAATGTAATGGCATACCGGTATATCAGTCATTATTTCATCATTATTATCAGTCTTTATTAAGTTTGTATTTTTATAACAAGAAATATGATTTGAATTAAAAGTTCTGTAATAGGCCTTCAAAATGTAATAGAAGTATAGGCCTATATGATGAAATACACATTTAGAAACGGTTCAGGAACGAGAGCATTTGTTGGTATCTCTTCTGAACATTTTTGTTTTTCATTACAATATCACTGTCATAACAATAGCCTGTGTATTGAATTCATTTTCATTCAACAAATTAATTTTTCAATTTTTTTCTCAATTGAATTTTTTTCTTCTCGCCTCAAATATGTTTCCTGATCATACTTTCAATCTTTTTGACAGTTTTGTGTGAGAATTATCATAAAATTAGCTATTAGATTAGTTATTATTAGTGATGCCTTCGGGTAACAAATTACAAATTTTCATGTCTTCAAAATTCAACAAAAATTACGCACATTTTTTATGGCATATATACAGCTTGAACTCTGATAAGTCAACATGTTCACAAAAAGTTTCCTATTGATAAAAAAAACTACAGAGAAAGTGCCATAAGAGTTGCGTGGAGGTCTTCACCGAAACTCATATAATAAATAAATGAAATTGTAGTTAATTTGTTGTTAATTGATTTTGAGTAGTTGGAAGGGTTCATTTATCAATCACTTCCTTGCTTTACCGGTACGCCCGAAGGTAGAGAAATCCTTCATATACCTAGTGCCTTAATACCATTGTCGTTTTCCACGTTTTTTCAGGAATTAAATGAAGGTCTTCTTTGTAATTCCAATAAACATGTGATTATTGTTTCATAAATATATATGTAACTGTTAAAATATTTCGCAACTAACTCGATCAGTAGCTTGAGGGGAGAAAGAGAGGGAGCACATTTTGATTATAGAAACATTTATAACTCTCGTTTTTGTGAACACTATTATGTCGGATATGGAAAACGGAAGAAATCGTTTTCAAGCTGTCACTAGAAATCATCATTACGTGATAATTGCACATTCGGTCACGATTCATAATACTTTTAATGTGTAATGAATACAACGGCCTTGACTTTGCTTTCACACCACGACTGGGAGAAGCGACTTGGCACGACAATAATATCTGTATGCTCGCTCCCCTCGGTTCGTGCCTCCAATCACACTGTCACTGTCATTGTCAGTGTCAGACGGTCGAACTTCACGGCTATGTTTTGTGTTTGTTTTATGACCATAACATTCAACAATAAACGTGGTGAGGTTAGGTAAGGGTTATTGCAGGTTATGTGGAGACTATAGCTAAGATACGCGATGGGTGTCGAACCCGCATCCTGCCAGATTGTTTTGGTGTTTTGGTTTTGTAATGTGGCCAAGATTCTGCTTAGTCTTTTTCGAGGCTGCTGCTTTCGAAGCTGAAGTCAAGTAGTGCTTGGGTTCGTTTCCCTCAAAAAGCGTGGGTTTTTATAAATTTTTATATCCTCTCATTCGTAGGCCTAATTCCAATTATTAACCAATCATTGCAAATTATTCATAATAATCGTCATCATCATTCTGAAATGTTTAATGCACGGTATTATTATGTGATTAAAAATTGAGATCCAAAATCCAAACAAAATATTTTTCATCTCCTGTTGACCAAAAGTCAAAATTACTGAAACTAGATTTCTTTTGGAAAGAGTTCTTGTTTGTTGGATGCTATAGCAATAATTAATTCAAATAACTTATATTTTGGCGTTGTGAGCTTTGTAATCGTGTTTCAAGCTATGCTGATTTAAAAAATATATATAGGCCTAAGGCTGTAAAATGTACTTTGAAAATATTCAACTACAGAAACGCTGCAAATGCGTTGTAGAATGAGCGTAATTTATTATGAAATATATACATGAAAAAAATGGCAAAGGTTTCCCCACACCTTGACTTTGGATGGGTATTAACTCACTGCCTACGCGATTTACCTATTGATTATTCTAATCATTTTACGAACTAATTGATTCAACCTGTTGAGCTTTTAACAGTGAATTTTCATCTTCATAAACAACCCATCCGATTCATGTAAAACTCTGGATTAATGTATATCATTCATGTGCTTAAATTCCGTAGAAATTTGAATTTATTCTGAGTTTTTTTTCATATTTCCTCTCATGGTTATTCTCTTATTTGGGGGTTTCAATACTTCAGAATTATATTTCTCAAAAGTGGGAACAATGCAATATCGAGCTAGATGATGACGTATGTGAGTGCCAGGTTTCATCAATATATTTTCTTTCTTTTGACTTTTGGAGTGAAAACAAAAAAACATGCTTTCCAAGGTACGGTAAAATTGAGTCTTCGCTTCGCTGATCCAATTATCCGTGATATAATTCATGTGATACATGTAAAAATGATATGAGTTAGTTTGTTGAGTAATGTATTGAGTATTGAGTAATGGGCTTAATGGCTTATGTCGATATAACCATAAGCAAAAGAGTTGGTAAGTATACTCGATAATATGACGATTGTTGATACTTTTGTGTAAATGATTTATTCATTTTCAAACTTTGAAAAACATTTATAATTGAACATGTTCACGCTCTACTGTGGTAAGATTGTCGTTGTATTTCCCCTTACTAATTATCCTATGTTTCATCATTATCTCCAATTGGTAAACAATTATTTTCTATCAAGTTACGATGTTGATAAAAAAATCGCACTCACTCAATCTGACGACTACATCCACGTCGTTTCCCTCTGACTTGACTATGTGTGTGCCATGTTTGAAAAATGTGCTGTTTGTTAACTCAGTATTATAATATCATTATTGTTGTTTTTGTTGATGAAATTCCTGGAGTGTTTCAGTGAGTGCATATACAATATATACAACAGTGCATTCAACAACATTAGGCCTATGAGGCATCATGCATCGAGTTCAGGTGCAGGGGTATTAGCATTATTCATTGACAGACAACTGATCGCTGAGTGTCCGCATCTCCATATTAAGAGCATAGCACGTAATTCATTTGTTTAGTACATTCTACAAGCATTTCTTGTTGACGTTGACATTTCAAACTAATGAATAAAATAATAGAACTGCGATCTGTGGATAGTAAAATAACTATAAATATTGCGTCCCATATTAGGTACATGTTGGTGGGGTTCATGTTTTTTGTTGTTGCGAACTGATACAGTAATAATAATAATACAAATAAGTTTTAGTGATGTGCTCGTTTTTAAATAAATGCGTTTTAAAGGTTTTGCATGCTTTACACTTTTCATTGATTCATGTTTGATTCATTGATTATTGCTCGTTACTGATTGATTAATTGTATCGTCAATTATGTAGGGTCTCGGATATGGAATTTAATTTTAGGACATGGCAATTAGTTTGGATTTTGAACTTTCTATAAAAATGGAGACATTTTATTTTGAATTTTCGAAAAAAAATTAGGCATAATTTAATAACAATTACGATAATGTAGCTAAACATACACGATATTACTGGTACTGGGCTCAATAATTATTTATATCATTAGCCTATGTATTTAAGAGTCCATGGGAGTCGATTTATCAGAATATCAGTTTTTTGGCGATAACTTTTGATCGAAATCGAAATTCTTCTAAAGAGGAAACGCAGATATTTTCAATATTTCAACGTGGTATAAGTAAAAAACTCTTTATTTCATATCGGCTAATGGTCACGCGTATATACGACTTGAAAAACACATTTTTCAACCGTATACGCATGACGATTATCTGACGTGAGATAAATACTTATTACTTGCACTAACTACCTTAAAGGTATTGAAAATATCTGTGTTTCCACTTTACCATATTTTCGATAACTCTTATACCTTTCATAAGTTATCACCGAAAACTGATATTCCGCTAAATCGACTCCCATGGAGTCTCAAGTGTCCGCGATTCCACGTTGTGACTCATTTATTCAAAGCTCGATGCAGTATCATATTTTCGTTAAAATTAAAATGAGTTTTCACATCACGCTCAACCAATAGTAAAGCCCGAATGAGTTTTTCCCCGTGTAAAGAAAACACGATATAGACGTCTTCATGCGTGTTTAGAACATAGAGATGCTGGATCATGGATTTAAATAAGTGATATAATATCGCCACGCTTAGACATTTTATACGGTTGAAAATAAATTTTCAGCTAACTCATCTTTCAATGTTTTTTTTAAGCTCGAAACTATAAGCAAACTTCTTTGATTGAACTTTCTATTATAATTAGTTCAAATATTTGCTCTCACTGTTGGTAAATCCGTGAAACTGAGACTGGAACGTTTCTACATGATATTGTTTTTTAACGAAAGATTCACGATCGCGAGTTTTCTAATACTCTAAAAGCTAACGCGCCTCTATAAAAACTAACATTCGTCACAATTTGTCACATCCTTAACTTCATCAAAACTCTATGTAGTATGTATAGGCCCTATGCGTGATCAAACAACCTTCTTTCCATTGTGGAAGGCAGTGCACTAAATATGCGAACTTGATGTATAAATGTAACATTGTGGTTTTTAGTTATTATTATCTTGACATTATCTAAGTTATAACTACAATGATTATCATTTTTATTTGTCGTTTTACTTTCATACACATTCAATATTTCTATATTCTTTTCTATACCAATTAAAGGACTTACTCGTAGTTTAATATTTTCAAGGTGGACAAAATGTATAAACTATAGCGTACGATAGACGGAAGAGTCCAAGACATGTCATGGATGTTAAAATAAAACTGACCCCCACTTCATCACCACTCTCTTCTAAGCCCCTCACTTGTATCATCTGACCAATAGTACCAGTGCCCACCGCTAGAAAGCGCTATACATGCATACTGGATTGTGGTGCTAACGAGGAGTCAACATTGCAGTCGTAGGAAAGGGTAATTTAGGTGTGAAGAGTGAACTTTCTTGGTAGTATTTCTTTCGTCTATGATCGTGCTGCATTCACCCCCCCCCCCCTCCGTGGTTCAGTCAGCCAAGGTCCTGCTTTCGAAATACAAGTCAAATCGGAAGTGTGTTCGAATCTGAATGAGGTATGGGTTTTTGCTCAAACATTCATCTATCGTCCGCTCATTTTTACCCTCAACTACAATCTAGCTATTGGTGGGGTCGTTAAGGGGGTTCATTCACGGTGATTATACTATAGAGAAATGCATCTTCACTATTCTTTGTATGTTCACGAACCAGTGTAATTGAATGAAAAAGTATACCATTTTCAAGATAATTTTATGCTCTTTAATTAACATGACATTCTATTTTTGTAAATTCGATCAGTTTTAAGATATTTCGTGAATGAATACCAAGAATGTGATTACATTCATTCACGTATAATCTTGAAACTGATTGCATTGCCAAAAATAGAATGTCTGACATAGGTTTTTCGTGGTTTCCCTCTGTTGTTACTGGGGATGGTTCCTTAACCACAGGCCACGACCGACTCCTTCCCACTATCCAAAAAGCACATAGTAAAATAACCTTTCATCTCATCATCCCATCATCTCATATATCATTCACCGATGCTAATAGATCGTAGTCATCAGTAGGCCCAAGTGCGTTATTATACCCGATATAAATAAATAAAATATAATATTATTCATAGGCCTGATATTTATAATAGGCCTATATAGGCCTATATATAAATTCCACTCTTTCCATTTTATGCATTTATAGATATTCAATAATTTATATAAAATTGTGTAAAAATCAACATTTTCACACTTTTTTCATCTCTAAACAGCACAAGTATATAAAACCTGGTATTACACTTTTTTCAACACTTCGCATATAATTTTTATAGAATAGATTTTTGTCCAAAATATTTCAACTCCAAATTATTGTAACCAAGTAACGAACTGGCACTGACCTGTTGAATCAACTGTAACACGATATCAATCAACTGGTGGTTTGTTGTAGCTATAGCGATCGGCACGCTTCTCACTAACTGTTTCTGTGAATTATTCCTGCCATGTGTGAGCAGCTACGTCCTATATAACTGACAGCTAGCGCGTAATGACAGTAGCTACAGCTGTAGAACGTTGTGATTGTGTTCATCGGTCCGGGGTGGTAGGAGAGGGAAGATACGAGATGGTAGGCGACAATGTGTCTAGGTGACTATACATACACGTCAAGGAAGTGAGACACAAAATTATTTGGTGGTAAATCTTTTTTTGGTGTCAAGTTTCGTTGTCATTGAAAAAAAATGTGGGGTCGCCGAAGAGCGTATACCGGATTAAAGTATACTCATGCAGTTGTGTAACATGGGGTTGGGAGTGCGATTCACATCAAAGCCTATGTTTGACATCAAAGCTCATGTCACACAACCTAGTAAACTTTATTCTGGGATATGCTCTTCAGGCGCCACCTTGTGATGAAGGTGGTCTGTCAATTATAATAAAACAATTTCTGTAATAATCGTGGAGAAATTTGCTGCAGCTATGAACGATACATATTCTGAAATGTGTATTTGTGTTTCTAATCGTAAATCTCGTCCTGAAAATTCATTATTGGCCCTTTACCACAGCAATACGATTTCATTGTCAAATCATTGTTCCCCAATTGAGGCTATGGATGAAAGGTAGGATAGTATGGACGGTGCAAGGAATGCCACAAGGGTATTCTTACCTTCCCATTTTAATCATTTAAAATACAAATAAAAAATGAAAATGAAAAAATACAAAAAGAAATTATAGAAAAAAAAAAGAAATACAAATATAAATATAGAAGTCGTATTATAATTGTTATGAAGACAACCTCCTACTCTCGTAGATACATGTATATACAGCAAACAACGAGCATCGAAAGTAGAGAAACTGTTCGAAAAACGATCTGCTCGAAAAAAACTCTATAAAAAAACTCTTCGTAAAAACTCTTCGGTCAATAGTCATCATATTTCGATCACTTAATCGATATCATCAACGGCTATATTAAGTTGGGGTACGTTCGATAATTTAACTGACAAATTTAACTGGCCGGTTGAATAAACTGACGCTGTCAATGCTACCCGAAATACCAAAATGAACTATTTTTACTTGAATTTCGACCAGCAGAATGCGCACCTGTAATTTTCTTCGCTTTATAAATGGACAGCTGGAATACGAACGAAAAAATATATTCGTGCACCCATGGTGTCGTGCTTGTTATCGCTTGGGACGACTCCGTTCTGGTTTTCTCCTAAGCGGTATTATTGAAAAGTCCTTGATAGGGGCAACTATTATACAAGGAAGTGACTCCTTGTATACACGTCACAGACTTGCTAAATGATAACTGTAAGAGATGAAAGTCGGGGTGAAGAGCAGGTCTAGAAAGCATCTCCTTGAGGGACGTCGTTAGGGGGTCCAAGGTGGGGCGTGCGCCCCACCAATAATTCATCCTTCTACAAAAAAATATATATAGGCCTATGTATGTTGACTCGTGTTGACCTACGAATAACACACAATGGAATATTTTGCAGAGAGATATCACGGAAATAACTTCAAAAATGTCCAGAATATCCAAAAAAAAATGACAAAAATGTCCAAAATGTCGCCGTTCTCCCGTTATCGCTCTTAACCTAAGTAAGGCCATTGATTTTTGCAACTTTGGTCGATCGCGGTATAGGGCTCTCGCGAGAGAACCTGACATCAGATCCGGACGCAACTGGCAGTCGTGTGGCAGTCAGAGTCGGTCGTGGTCTTTGTTAAGGAACCATCACAGTATTGATCTGAACGACAAAGGGAAACCAGGAAAAATCCCTGTCAGGATGGTAGACCATGGCGGAAATCGAATCCCGGTCTCCTGAGTGAGGATCAGTGTACTATAACCACTCGACCACTCGCCTCGGTTATATTTTCAATATTGCGTGGCATGTCTTGAGATATTATCTTTGGCCCATGGTGAGAGTGTGAACTGCAGCTTAGTTATAGATCTCCAGCTATTATCTTGAAAGAGGATTCTGGTAGATATTTTAGATACAGACTATGAGGGGTGTGAGATGAGATGAGGCCCCAGCTTCTTCCCCTTCAATAAGATGAGATATAATTCGAGGGGTTAACAACTCCTGAAATCCGGTGTACACTTGCCATGAAATCCCATTGAAATCCCATTGAAATCCCTGAAATCACTTGAGATCCGTATGAAATCTCTTGAAATCCCCTGAAATCTCTGAAATCACCTGAAATCAGGTGTACACCAAATTTGCGAGTTGTAAACCCCTCGATATAATTGTATTGTAACAAATCATGATTCAGGCTGGTGTATCACTAATTGACCATTGTCAATTGTTTTGATTTGATTGGTTAGGCAATATATGAGAATGCACCGACAGCTTATATTTACATAATAAATTATTGTCTAATTGCATGGTTATTTAATATTATCGTGCTGGATAGGCAGGCTATAAACTGGCATTGAAATCGTGTGAATAATATATTTACAAACATGTTAGTCGATTGCAATGGATTGCACCAACACAGGTCTTGGGTACATGTATCATGACTGGAGTTTGTATTTTACTTCTTGGAAGAAAACCAATTTGATCACAACCTATTTATATTTTATACTTCATTATTAGAAATAGGTGAACGCAGCATATGCGTTGTAAGATGAGCATTATGATATTTATGATTTTTTTTCACGCTATAGGCCTACTCATTGATATTCATCATATTTTAAAAAAATGATCAAAATGTACAATTATTCTGAAAATTGTATAATTTTTTCTCAATTTTTCAAAACTTTTCATCGAAATTTCCCACTAAAAATGTAGAAAAACGAACATTATTTTTAAAATGTAAAAAAAATCATTTGAAGCTTGATAAAATGGTAGTTCGACCTTGGGTCTTTAGTATAGGTAAAACTAGACTTGTATTCACAAAAGAAGGTTTCGAGTAACCGCCCCCCTTATACCACACCACTAGCGCACGGGTGTTTCGCGCCTCTTTTTTTCGTGGATACACGTATATACTATCATAAATCCATCAGTGTTTTTCAATAAATCGTTTTCTGTAATGGTTTTTGCTTGAACAATGACGTAATAATGCTTTGTTATTGTTATCATACGGCAAGTGCAATGTCCACTTTGAATAATAATTGTTTTGTCCACGTAAGGTGTCCGTCTATTAATTTTAATGTGTTTATCTTCAAGTTAAGTCAAATATTTGATTATAAAATAAAGTTTTTTCACTTTAATGCGGATATTAAGCTGGATACTAATATAAATATTAAATTTTCGTTGACATTATTTCCAGTAATGAATTTCATCTCTACGTTTTTTCCCTGTGATTTATTTATCTAAATGCAATGAATTATTGATACACACACATATATATATATATATATATATATATATATATATATATATATATATATATATATATATATATATATATATATATATATATATATATATATATATATATATATATATATATATATATATATACACAGGTATGAATATACAAGTCGCCCCCCGTGGCACAGTCGGCTCCGTGGCTCAGACTATCTCACTGCGTTAGGAATTGAAATAGGTCGGGCGTGGGTTCGAGTCCTGCCTGAGACATGGGTTTTTGTCAACGTTCTTTCACCTATCATCACTCCATCGTATTAAATACCACCCGCTCATTCGTACCCCCGTTTAACCTAGCTGTTGGTGTGGTCGTTAGGCAACATTAAAATAGATATATGCAAAAATCTACAGACACCTCTTAGTTTGTAATCTGAAGACGTATGGGCGCGGGGTCGAGTTTCGCTTTAGGCATGGATTTCTGCTCATTCGTACCCCCTAGCTGTGAACTGTTGGTGGGATCTATACATCTACAGCATCTCGTTCATACAACCATGGTGGACTTGTACTGTTTTAGTCCATGATACAACTACGGATATACATGTAATCGTAGGCCTACGTAAAAACAATTGATGTGACCGCAATTGTACGTATACGTTTTCCTACAATACGTGTTGTAATCGTTGGTTGAGCTATGGTTACCAACTGTTCTAGTATAGAGGAAAAGAAGATGAAAATAACATTTTTATAGTATTAATACCTACTACAAAATAATAATTGCATAAAAATTATCAAAAATAATAACGTATTGACAAGCCTAATGTCATGGTATAAGCTGGCGCTGATAACCCTTTGTTCAGACTAGATTAGGTTATATTGTTAGGTTCCTACACTTACAGATTACTTCGATTTGGTACCAATAATAAAAACTACGAAATTACTAGAGCAATTACATTTTATTATTCCATCATTCCATTATTTCATTGTATTATTTATTATTTTTGTTTATTTCATTCATTTTTCCGTCTATTACATTATATGTTTGCTGTTGACTTGAATTCGGATATATATTTGGGCTAACTCTCTGTGATTACGATTTTATTTTAATTTATTCGTTTTTATTCATATTGGGTTTAGATACACACTGTACTGATGGCCAAGATCTATTGGCATTGGTGAATGGTGAAGGAGCTGATGGGAAGATGAGGTGGAACCTTAGTCCATTATTCTTGTTTTTAACAGTGGGTGGGAAATGATCGTACTTGAGGAACCACCCCAGGATGAACCTAAAATGACAAGGGCCGGAACTACACGAAAAGACTCTTGTCAAGATTGGCGACCGGGGTGGGACTCGAACTCAGCTTCTCTCGAATGACTGTTCAGCGTGCTAGCCGGCTCAGTGGTATTGATTCAAGTTCAGATAATATAAATACAAATTAATGTAATTGAGGATAAAAAAATTGTTAGCAAAATAAAATTATTACATTGTTAAATATATCAATCTTGCGATATACATTGTAAAATTACACATTTCTATTATACAGAATTATAGCCACTATAATGAAGTGACGGACAAGGATAACAGTATAATCAAGTATTGCTATTAAATTTGGGCGTAAATATGTGTTAAATTGTTTTATTGTTATAGGCCTAGATTATACTTTTATCTCTTTAGAATCGTTGAAGAGATTAGTGTTGATTTCATGCCATCCCGGCGAGGGCGGATTCCTTTGGTTTATTTATTTTGTTATCAAATAGTATCTCGACGATAGGGTACTGGAAAAGTTTTTTTTTATTGAAGACTACAGACCCCGAACGATTCGTACTACAAAATAGACGGAGGCAGATTATAGACCTGGTGTAGATGTGAACTTTTAAATATATTATAAATAAATAAATATAAATTAATTAATATTATATATATATATATATATATATATATATATATATATATATATATATATGTGCTTACGTAGGTTCTCGTGGCCTATAGTAGTTGGTAGTACAATTTTTGCGGTAATGCCACGCTGCTCACATTTTTCATGTCGACGTTTCGGCGGAATTTGCTCCGCCATCTTCAGGAAAGATCCAACTGGGTCGATGGTCAGCACTTGCTCAAAGTGCTGACCATCGACCCAGTTGGATCTTTCCTGAAGATGGCGGAGCAAATTCCGCCGAAACGTCGACATGAAAAATGTGAGCAGCGTGGCATTACCTCAAAAATTGTACTACCATATATATATATATATATATATATATATATATATTAGTGATGCCTTCGGGTACCCGGGTACCCGGGTCGGGTACGGGTAATGCATTACCCGGGTAATATTCTGTTACCCGGGTACCCGTCTAGGTTCCGGGTAATTGTGCTAACCAGTACCTATAATATAGAAAATATCTTTTATAAATCACTCAAGCTACCGAGAGAAAATCAACTTCGCATTCTACATAAGTTGTTTCACCTACCTTCCCAGACCTCCCTCAACTTGTCATAATGCGCTCGTCAAATCTAGTCGCACCACCTACCGTTATCTGTGGTCACACGTGCAGTGTACTGAATCCCTCTCCTGTCAACCGCTCTCTAGTTGCCATGCCAAATACTATTCTTTACCGAGAACCTAGAAGATTATGAAACGTCAGAACCACGGAACTAGACAGGGGATGACGTAAATACGTTTTTTTTCAAATTACCCGGGTAATACCCGGGTAATTTCAGCGGGTACCCGGTTCCTAATTTGTTACCCGAAGGCATCACTAATATATATATATATATATATATATATATATATATATATATATATATATATATATATATATATATATATATATATATATATATATATATATATATATATATATATATTTGTTTTTAAATATATATGAATAAAAAATTGTTTTTCGAGGGAATATCACGTGAGTTCAGAGTAAACGTACATAGGGCTATTAATCATTTGAGACTATAATTTGAATTGTTCCACAATCGATTGAAATTTTGGTGGATATTATTTTGTGGAAACAATTATTACTTACATCGTCTTGAAGGCATTGAAAATATCTGTGTTGTCTCTTCATTAGAATTTCGATATCTCATACCGTTCAAAAGCTATCACCAATAAACTGATATTCCGCTAAATCGACTCCCTCATAAGGAAAATAAAGAAAATCCATTTTCCTCATCATTTCAAATTTTCTATGTAGACCTCCCCCGAGTAGATATATTGGCACTATGCGGAAACGCAGTGTACATCGGTGGTTAAATGTTCTGCGCTTTCTCAGTCACGTCTCGTGTCAAGTTATAAACGTTATAAGTGATTAACGTTCGTAAATCACGATTTTTCATAATTATACAATAAGTAAAATAGTAAAATACTGATTATTATATCTACACGGTATAGTGTGCCTGACCTTATAGTAGTCGATCCTTGCTTCGAGGGGTTATAATTTGTTTGAAATTGATAAATGAGTTTCTCGGTACCATTGTGGTAAAATGCAGTAACAATTGTCTGCACAGAGATCCGACCGAGGTCGAACAAGTATTCCCGACAAATGGCATTTCATTTTAGCGTTTCAAAAAATATTTTCAATAGTAGTAAAAAATCCATTTTTGTTGACAAGTGCATTCAAAATGTTTTCGATTTTTGTATTTTTTAATTTCCAAAAATTTCCAAAAATGTTTCAACCTAAATAGTTTTGTATAATGATTTGAGCGTTTCAAAAAATATTTACAATAGTAAAGAAATATGTTTTTTTTGAAAAGATTCAAAATGTTTTTTTTTTTTTAAATTTTGTTGGCCACTTTTTTGAAAATATATAGAAAATTTCTGTTGTTGATTGACACAATCCATAGGCTCTCGAAATTATGCATATGTTTTAAGCGCGGTATACGAGTATTTGTGTAGCAAACATGAAAGAACAAAAATTGATATAAAATGAAAATAAAATAAGAACGATTACTTTGCAAATAACTTTTTGAGTCAGCCCCGTGGCTCAGTTAATTATCGCATTGCGTTAAGAACTGAAAGTCGGGCGTGGGTTCAAGTCCCGCATAAGCCATGGGTTTATGTAAACGTCCTTGCACCTCTCATCACTTCATCGTTTCACTGTCTCCTATCATTATCCCCGACACCTTCCCGCTATCAATAGAATAATCCTAATAAAATAACCTTTCATCTCATCATCCCATTATCTCGTATATCATTCGCCGACGCCAATAGATCGTAGTCATCATTACAATTCCGTCGATAAACCTTACACAATATAATTTACATCGTTTGGTCATTTTTATTAATTTTCTAGTTTTAAATCTGTCTAGTAAAAATTTATTCTTCTATAAATACTACATTTAAAAGTGGAATTTGTGAGAAAATACACATTGATTTTTGTACCTAAGCAGAATTTGTAGCCGCTACTCAGGCAGTTCTTTAGATACCAGTTGGGCATTGTCCGGTTGGGCACGGGTCCCGTATACGACATGATGAACATCATTCATCTATCTACCCTCTGTATCTATCTCATCTACTCATCTCATTCGTACCCTTCGTACCCTCATCCATAACCTAGCAGTTGGTGGGGTCGTGAAGCTAACAAAAATCATAAGAAATTCCTTATTTTATGAGGCAATACTAACCGAACATAATTATGTTGATCTAAGGAACGCATAAAGATCAGCCGCGCACATTGTGTCTAGTGCCACGCGGATGTGCGTTTGATGACGTTTTGACCTTTGACTTGCAAATATTAAGTACTACAGAAGAACGTGAGATTGAAAGTGTGATGACGTTTGTAATGTCACGTGAAACACGTTGATTGAATGATTACTACGTCACGCTCTCGTCGAGTGATAAGTCTTCTAGATCATATTGTTTGAGAGGACATTCATCCAAGGCAAGGAAGGATCTAAGTGACTGTGGGATGCGATCTCAAGTTCATATCAGATTTTGGCATAATGCATGTTTGTCACGTTACATTAGAGCAACTTCCAAAGTTGGGCCAAACAAACTAAAACGAATTGAAGCTTTGATTGATTTATTGATTTATTTAATGATGCTTAACGGCCCCTCCAACAGCTAGGATATACGGGGGTACGGATGAGCGGGTGATAATGGTACGGATGGTGGATGGTGAGAGGACGTTTGTACAAACATTCATGCCTTATGCGGTACTCGAACCCACGCCCGACCTGACATCGGTTCCTAACGCAGTGCGATAGTTGGATGAGCCACGGGGCGGCTTTGATTCTTTGATTGGAGAATACAGTTTGGTCGACTTATTACAGCAATGTGTAACACTAAACAATTATTCAATGTATATAAATTTTATATCTTATTGATTGAATTATCGATGTTTAATTTCAGATATTCAGTTCAGATATTGACAAACGTGTCACTATAAACATCCTTTATCATCTACCTTTTCAATGTGTATTATTTATTTTACTAGTCGATTGATTTTCCTTTGTTTGCAATTAACATTGATCGCACGTCAAATAAAAATGAACGACGTTTATTCATATTTTTGCAACAATTACGAAACGGTACCGAACGACAAACAATAACTTTTTTCCGTCATATTTTATTATGAATTCAATATAAATGTATTGCATTATATCAAATTTGAATGCATTCCAGTCCAGTGAGTGTGTGTGAGCATTGAAAAGGTGAGGAAACTACCGGTTGTTATAATATAACTCTTGATTCAGACCAATAATTAAATCGCCCACCAATCACGTCCGAGGATTTGTATTTGAATTTTTAATCACTACTATGTTATTTGTCATGAATGAGCATTGCTATGAGCTTGCACTTCACTGTTGACGACAGATGACTCTTGAAGTCATTAGTAAGTAATGGCTCCAATTTTGTCTTTTAAAGCGCATGGGACTTGATTTAGCAAATATTCGGGGTTTGATGATAGATTTTGAAGGTGTGATAAACTCGATTTTTAAATTAGCACTGTTCAAATCACCAAAAACGACACAATATTTTCACAGGTCAAAGAAGAAAACGTCGAAAAGAAGTGATTTTACAGGTTGAATATAAATTCGTATTTCTATTTCTAATTCAAATTCTAGTTTTGATATCATACCATTGGATATATGCTCAATTTTGATTTTTTTTAATGTAATGGAATCTAAGAATCTAATTTAATTTTCCCAACGAACAACAGTTAGGGCCCATATTACCAATAATAAAAATGTGTTAATTAAGCTAATTAATCAATTGCAGTACAAAAATAACATTGGTAACCAAGGGTAATAACGAGCTAATCCACTAATTATCACTTAATCAACAAATTTATCATTCGTAATACCGGTCCTTAACGCAATGTTAATAAAAGCTACAACTATACATATAGATATAGATATAAGCTATATATCTATACTTTGAATTTGAAACAATTATGTCATTGCCTTCCTGTTTTCTAGCCTTTTAGCTTTTTTTTAAGGCTATGGATGGAAGATATGATCTTATGAATGGGGCACCACAAGGGCGATCGTACCACCCCAAATAAAAATAAATAATAGGTTATCTCATTTAACAAACAGTACATTTTGAAGTAATAATTCCAGGGTTGGGAAACAATAAAACATTCATAGTGGGGAGAAAAAATTCATAAACTAAAAGCTATTTCATAAACTTCAAAATATTAAAATGGTAACCAAGTTTCGGGGTAATGAACAATTCTATAACTTTTCTTGAGAAGTAGTCTTGGATCATATTGATTTTTATCTTCTTTATGTTCGATTGTCTCTATCTTCTTTTCTTCTAAATTATCATTTTTTTGTCGTGGATACGAATGTACCAATTTGTATTCTTTGATCAGGTCTTCTATTATCCGTACTCTACTACAGATTTGGAGTATGGAGCATATTATTCAGTACATGAATTCATGAAGTACAGCACACAAGTATACAACCATAGAATTGTTGGATGAGAATACTTGAAGTAATTCTAGACAAAATGTCCAGTTTACCTCACTCCTAGACTAAAGATATATACATATATACACATTGACATATATACACAGATATACACATATATACACATATATACAGTGTATATATCTTTAGTCTATGCCTCGCTTTGTATTCATTCTCAAGATATGGTATGTGTGCCTTTTTATCTAAATGTTCAATTGTATTCGTAAGTTATATGTGCTGTAATTATCACTCGTGTGTGTTGCAACCAGAGGCGTTGATTTAGCTGTGAAAATACATACACGAGCATAATTTTTCGAGAACTGCTTTGTTTTTATTTTCAATTGAATAATGTCCACAAACATCCTTAGATTTTATACTGATTTCATTATTTCGTGTATTTTGTTTTGTAATACGGATTTTCCGGTACAGTAAACAATATCATCGGCCTACTTATTTAAACATTGAACATCATCCCTGCTCTGTTGTATTAATGAATCAAGTCAAATAGTACTATCATAGTGTGGTAGGTTGATTAAATATTTTGTTTGATAGAAATTTGTAAAACATTGGTTTGACTTTGATCTAGTTGAGTTTAAACCAACTATCAGTTAGCCAGAACTTACTAGATTTTAACATAATCAGTAAATCAGTAGACCTACCCTAAATAATCACTGACCAGATTGGAGTAAGGCTACTCAACTCCTAGCAAAACTGTCTGCTAATTTGATTACTTTTCTCTCTGCTATTTCTCTCTGGAACCTATGTAGGCTATGTTTTATGGTCACGAAAATATGTTAAATATCTAATTGTTACATTTGAGTCCATTCTCTGTTGTGATATGAGTGGCTTGGCAGTAAAAGTTGACTTTACCAAAAATAAAAATTCTCAAAAAGATTTCATCTAATTCATCAGTTCAACTTAGTAGCGTGTATTATTATAATAATCTATGATTAAGTTGAAATTAGAGCATACGGTATTAATAACAGAAGTCTTATTCTTTACTTGACAGCTTCCTGTAATAACCGTCCATATATTCTATATACTCTATGTTCTGTACTTCCGCCCTCGTTGCAGATCCGATGGAAGTGACGAGTATTCCGACCACGAGCACTACCGAGCTGGTGATGGCCCGCGGTAAACTCAAGAATGTTCTTCAGGTTCTGTTCGATCAAAGCGACGAGTCTTCCGAGTCGACTCCTCGGGACGACACTCCACATGAGGCAGCACCTCCCAAAGTTGCTATCAAGAAAGAGAAAACTCAGTGAGTAAAATTATAGAAAAATTATCATTGCATTTTTTTTTAGTTGACATTTTGTTTTGTACGATATTTTTTATTATCCCATCAACATTTTCAAGTCGTAACTCACAGATATTCTGTGGATCATGAAGGGAATGTAAAGAATATAACATTGGTCAAAAGTTCTAGAAATTTTGAATTTTGAATAACTTTTACGAATTGCTCCGTTTTGTTTACTTAGGGCACCAGTTCCGCCGCCCCGCCTGTCTGGACGTAAAAAACGCCGACGAACTCAGGTAACCGACCAGGCGTTTCATCACACATACGTCATGAAACTGTTTGACCGCAGCGTGGATCTTGCACAGTTCAAGGAAGACACGCCCCTCTACCCGATCTGCCGTGCGTGGATGGCAAACCAGCCGCGCAACACTAACCTAGGTGCCAGGTTAGTACCGTGGCACTACTTCGTGAGTGTATTGTGTGTTTTGAGATGTTATGGTACAATCTTTCAGCATTTCATTACGATAATGAGTAACACAGTTAATCATTTTGTGGCATATTTAACAATTTTATGTAAATCAGCTCAACTACGTTGGACAATTGCATTCAACCGTCTACTAATCAATAGTCACCGTCTTGCTCATCTGTCCATGGTGTAGAATGTATGGTGTTTTTCTAGTGTTCACGCACGTAATGCGTATACACGAATGTAGAATATAATCTATTTGTTTGTAATAGGAGGGGGGAGAGTCCCTCCCCTGAGCCTGTTGAGGAAGAGGAGCAAGATGTTGTGGAGGAGGGGAACGATGCAGAGGGAGAGGGAAGTATCAAGAAGACGTACAAGATGCCTCCTCCTCTACCACTACCCACTGATCCAGTCTTGCGGCAGCAACTGAAAATACCAGCTCCAATCTTCAGGGAGTTATCGAAGGAGATTGACATGGATGCGGTACGTACAATTTATACGGCCTTGGCAAACGAACCGCTCTTTATGTCTGCCAGCTGTAAAGCATGGTAACGGTACATTTTTCTCATGCTCTCAAAATTTGTATGCATTCGAAAAATTTGGTGGTTATTTTTACATGCTTTGTTTGCTTTAGAGGAGATTTTGAATTCTAGAAAAATATTGCTAAAATTTGCTAAAATTTTTTTTTTTTTATTCAACCGATCTATTTATTAAATAGAAAATGTACACATCTGCAGATAAGAAATAGGCCTAGCTATAGTTGTATCCACGAGAGAAGAAGATTGTCGCCCAATCAAATAATCGTGAAAGACTTCAGTAATTACGTAATCTCGCCGCAATATCGAGGATTTAACAATTTTGAAAGATGTAGTTGTGTTTCATATGGCAAACCTCGTCATGAAACATTGGTTTTACCGAAAAATATCACGTCTACAAATATAACTGGTGTTTGTTATGTTGGTACACGACGCCCTTTTTCTTTTGTTGATACAAGTATACCAGCATGTAACGCAGGACATAATTATTCAACTGGACTATGCATGACGATTAAAAATGCCTGTTCATATCTAATCTGGGCATTAACCTCCGTATCAACACATTATCTTCTTTTGTTTAGGAAGTGAAACCATCACGTGAAACGTTGCTACGAGAACACGTAGCGCATTGGACTGCCGTGCGTAAGAAGTGGCACAGCACCGGGCATAAAAACGAGGAACGCTTTGCTGATAGTGCTCACATTCTCAAAAACATTTTCAAGAGGTTGGTACAATACAGTCATTACTCGTTGAATCTACTCTCACATTTGCACAATGATAGCCGTATCCTCGTAGCTTGAATATTAATCCTTGACTGTTTCAGAGCTCAAAGAGCATTTGAATGAGTACTGGCTGGAGTTGGCAACTGACTACAAACGACACCATAGAACTGGATCGGTGGAAATAGCTTAATCAAATTTTATACAATATTTTATTGCAAAGATTTGTTTTATATAATTTGTGTATCATATTACTGGTTGTACCACATAAAAAATGTAATTAGTAGGTATCCTACTAGATAGAAGCTACACTATTTGAATTCTTGTTCATATAATTTTATACAGTAAAATGTGTGACTGATGATTTTTCTACAACTGGTAACTTTATAATGCAATTGTTCACTTTTCACCCTAGTAAAAATGAATAATTACTAGTGAATACATATGTATTTTCACTGGATGGGTTAGGATAAAAATATTAGTATATATGCTGTTTCGTAGTTGGGGTATCCGTGTAGCCCTAACAGATGTAGTTTATTATATTTTAATTGTGAATAATAGAATAAATAAAGTATTCATTCAAAGAAATGTGACTACATACTCTATCCATACCAATGTCGAGATGACTTAACAACATGAAGTAATGTATTACGTGACAAAATCTAAAACTAATATAGTGGTGTTGTAATATAAGTTTTGATTGATTTTGATTGCGAAACAATTCGAGCAGCATCTAGGTTATTTGGCGCAGCAAATGAACAGGTGATAATGAAATTATGAAGTAATGATACATGACAGAACACTCACAAAATCCCATGCTTTGTGCGGGACTTGAAATCTTGCACAATGTGACTTCAGTTTCTGAAGCAGTGCCTTAGCTGATTAATGTAGGTTGGCATAATACATTTTATTCCAACAAAATAGTACTTTGATACGGGTGATTTAACAGACCAAAACGAATACAATAATGAACGAGCATACTAATGTAATAATTTTAAATCGTGGTATCTTGACAAAATAGCGTAGAAGTATGGTAGTTTGAGACGTTTTAAATGCCATTGTTATATCAAGGTAAGCTGTTGGTTACAGCAAAATTTCTGTTTGTTTTACGCGTCTGCATATTTGCCATGATCTTTATTTGTGAGTACTTTTTTTACGTTTTTTAGCATTTAGCACAAATTTTACAGTTTATAATCCATATTGATTATATAATTCGCAATGATTTAAATATTATTTATAATTCTACACGTTCATGTTTTCGGCTGAATACATGAACTGGCAACAGTGTTGGAACTTGTAAGTTTTGTTGACTAATTTCGCGCCTTTTTGTACCTCGATTGATTGTCAGTCCTCAGTCTCAGGTCGCTAGTTTTTGAAAAAATGGACGTAAAAACGAATTTGCCTTGGTAAGTAAATACTCATTACTACTTGTTTTTCACTCGGATCAGCATATGTTACTAGAATGATTTATCAAATGGACGATATTATAATACAAATACAAATACTACGCTTTCAACGCTACTCCTCAGTACGTCATAACCTACAAAGTTAGCAGCTCTTTGTAGTAGTTGGCCCTATTCATTTCCTAATTATTTAATTTATTGCTGCTTGACGACCCCACTAACCGATGGGTTATATGTGGTACGAATGAGTGCGTGATAATTGATAGTGAAAAGACGCTTATAAAACTAATGCCTTGCCGGTATGTGGAACAGAAACCCATGCCCAACCTGACTCCAGTTCCTAGTGCAGTGTGATAACCTGTATACTTGATGGTGATATTTAACTGAGCCAATGACTGAGCCATTGAGCCAAGGAGATGGCTAAACACAGTGCTCTCATTAAATGAATTGTTCCTGATTTTAAGCAAACTCGATGACATTGGTAGGGCTACTGGGTTATCCCTTTATCTATGGTGTGGTCTATGTAATGGCATTTGTAGAGGCTCAAGAAGTTACATTTTTAGTAAGCCAGTGTAATCTGTTTTAGCAGGGTATGGTTTTTACATTAAAATTCCAGTCTTCGTATCCATTCTACCAATTCTACATTAACTATACCCAACCACCACGATCGCTAAAAATCCCCAAAGTTATAAACCCAACATGAATGTGGAACAGATCAGAGTCGCTTACCGGTACTATAAATAACCCGTTCAAGCTTTGTTATTTTGCCTCCCAGAGATTTTAACAGATTTTCTCTCAAGTCAGTTCTAGAGTAGGCCTATCAATCCAAGATCTATGGTTAGCTTTTGATAAGGAGGCCTATTGTTGATTGACAAGAATAGCTATGCTGTTGGGTATACAAATGAGCGAGGGGCTGGACTCTCGATCGGATATTATTGGGAGCCGCAGTGCACGGATTTGCATTCTGAAATAAAATTGAAAGCTTGGTTAAATTGATACTGAAAGTGGGTTAGGGCTGTCTCTTGTTTTGTGATAGTCACCAAGCTTATTTTAAACTAAACTTTATAATCCACAGGCATCTAGATATTTGTTGCACTTCCCAGTCGTCAATGGCATGAGAAAACTGGGCTCTTATCGTATAACTGGTATACAAAATGAAAGTGAGACGAGAAAGAGTCATAGCCCATATGATACTGTGACTCAGGCTCACACTCTGACTCTTTCTCGTCTCACTTCCGTTTTGTTTGCCAGTTATAGGATAAGGGCCCAGTTTTCTCATGCCATTGACGACTGAACAAATACAATGTTCAAGCATACGTGTTATCCTTGAAGCAGTTTGTGTACTGTACAGATAGAGAATAGAAAGTAGGAAAGCCATTTATTTGTCTATTGACATTTAGACCTTTTTCTAATTTTGCCATTATCAACTTGTATTATTTTGTTTCACTAATCTATATATTTATCACATTGCAGGGTTGAGAAATATCGACCAAGTACACTAGAAGACCTTATATCGCATGAAGATATTATTGGAACAAGTATGTAAATGAATTCTGTTCTTTTCATGAATAATGTTCTGATTATTACTAGCATAATTCATAGGATTATGATGAAAGTTTGAGGTCATTACAGAAAACTGGGATGTTTCAGTATCATTATAGGCCATAACATTGTAAACATTGCATAATAGGCTAGGCCTACATATTTCATAAGAACAAGGCCTTCTTTATATTGTATTCATTATTTTATCTGTACTGCTGTAGGGCAATTGCTCCTACTTGCACTCAATGCTACTAGTTAGTAACTAATTTAGGCTCCTCCCATTTGCAGTGATTACCGTAATTGTCTTTAATCTAAAACTTTATTATTGATTTGTGATTTCAGTAAATCGATTCATAGAGCAAGATCAACTTCCTCATTTGCTCTTTTATGGACCACCTGGCACTGGCAAGACTAGTACGATCCTGGCTTGTGCTCGGAAATTGTACCCACAGAAGGAGTTCAGCTCGATGGTCTTGGAGCTCAATGCCTCAGATGATCGTGGAATTGGCATCGTTCGTGGACAGATTCTCAGTTTCGCTAGTACCAAGAATATTTTCCAGTCCAACTACAAACTAATTATTCTTGATGAAGCTGATGCGATGACAAATGATGCTCAAAATGCACTCAGACGAAGTAATTATTTTGTTGACAGTTTTGTCTATCCGATGTTGCTGTAAATAAATACCGGTATTGATATTTCTCTTTTTTTTTTCAGTTATTGAAAAGTTTACCGACAATGTTCGTTTCTGTATCATCTGTAATTACCTGAGTAAAATTATTCCGGCCGTACAATCTCGATGTACCAGATTCAGATTTGGACCTCTCGACTCGAAGCAAATCATGCCTCGATTAGAATATGTCATTGAGCAAGAGAAGTAAGTTATATTTTTTTCAGGGATTCCTACTATGGATATTCGAGGAAAGCAAATATCATTATCAAACCGAAGCATATTAGCATGAGGAGCATAACATCTGAACTGAAACTGAAATAGCACCACACTTGAACTGAAGAATTTTAAACTTAGGGCCTACATAAATGAGCCAAGCCAGCTATATTTATCCTAATCTTTTCTCTCCTCTTGTAGGCCCTATTCCTCATATTTTGCATCATAAAACATAAACGTAGTTCTTAACTATGTAGAAATTGAATTAATTAGTAACTTTGTAATCTTACAGATTGAAAGTAACCGAAGATGGCAAGAAGGCACTATTGACGCTAGCACAGGGAGATATGAGGAAAGTTATCAATATTCTTCAAAGCACATCGATGGCGTACCCTGAAGTTAACGACGATAATGTGTACTCGTGCGTTGGCCATCCAACAAAGAGTGACATCACCAACATGATCAAGTGGCTGCTCAATGAAAATTTTTCCACAACTTATAAAAGTATCCTTTTTCATAATTATTTAGTCAACTGGAACCATATTTTTTTAACATGCATTGCTTACAATAATTCATACTAATTCTGAGACTTGAACTCATCATAGGGCCTATGTGATGTACCCTGAAAAAGTTTTAGAGTAACATTTTAGAGTACCTGTCTAATATTATAATTTCATTTCATTTCATTGCTTCATTTGCCAATTGGATTTATTACATTCCATAAAATAGTTCATGTCGAAATATATGGCACGTCAATATATGAATGTACATAATAAAATGTAATACTAAACTATGTTTATGAGTTATATAAAAAACATTCATACACAACATTCAACACATTCACACGTTCATTCACCATGGACACTCATTTACAGTAATTTCTTATGCTACTAATGGAATATGAAATATGTATGGAATAAGGTCCAAGATAGAAATGTATAGTAGGTATTATTTGTGATGAATTTATCTGCATCATACTGCTCTTAATCTTGTGAAGTTTGTCAAATTGTGCCTTATATTTCTGCTCATCTTCCATGCTATATCCTTGATATACCGTAGTTCTTGAACAATTTGCTAATGACAATTTCCTCAACCATTCTTAGATGTGCAAAAGATAAAAATTAATAAAGGTTTAGCACTGCACGATATCATATCAGAGATTCATCAGTATTTACCTCGAAGTAAGTGTGTTAATTATACTATACTTTATAAATTTCGTATGTCTTTCATAATTATAAATTGTAACTAAATTTCGGCTCCCGCAATGGTTGACCATCCTGTCAGTAGCTTTTCATGATTTCCCTCTGTCCTTAGGGTGAACACTGGGATAACTCCTAAACAATAGGTCACTCATGACCATTCCTTTTGCACTATCCAAAAACCTAACAAAATAATTCCAATACTCCAATAGATCTTAGTCATCATTAGAGTGCGCTATCAAACCCAATACGTTGTTCCATATATGAAGATAAAACATAACTAGAGGTACGTTGAATATTGAGCGTAATCCCTGTCTTTTTTCTGCCTCATCAGTTGAATTACCTGGAGCGGCAATGATTCTCTTATTCATCAAGATGGCCGAGATCGAACATCGTTTAGCTGCTGGGACGAATGAAAATATTCAACTCAGCTCGTTGATTGCTGCCTTTCAGAATGCTAGAGAACTTGTTCCGATGGATGTAGAATGAAGGTAAGCTTTACTTATTTAATAACCTTAGTCTTGATAACAATCATTTTGAAGGAATATATACTACCTAGAAAATTACACCAGCTTATCAAGTCGAATGTGCCAAACGCCTAATTCTAAGGGATTAGTGAGAGTTAAGCAATTATATTACGACTTCCGAGTATATGACTTGATGAAAAAAAAAATTCATACCGAGTCTACTGTGTATGTTCCCAATGTTAAGTTTGTTCTACTGCAATAAGTTATTACACGTGTAAGGTCCGTCACGCGGGTTGTGGGTTGGTTACGTCGTCTTTTATTGGCAATTAAGGAGTTGACGAAAATATGAAATATGACGTTTTTTTTTGTTGCGTTCCTTTTGAATAAGAACAGTTTTCAATTTAATGTGACAATGTGGGGTGTCTGTGACAATGTGGGGTGTACAGACTGACAAGGTGATCACAAATGTGCTTCGTATTGCCCTAATACTGATTCTTTTAAATTAGTGTGACATTGTTGTATCTTCTTACCTTAGCTGAGCGGTGGCTATACTTGTAATATACACATAGAATCTCGGTTAGGTTACAAATTACTTACCGGATCTATATTTCCTAATTAGCAGTTTCGAGCTGAATTTGGAACAGGTAAAGAACTCCAATAACCAAATATGACTAAAATAACTAAGTATACCATACTCTCATGTTTTATTACAAAATAATATCAATTTTGAAGTATAATTTAATTTTCCATAAATATTAAATACCTTTCTATTAGAATTAATTGTGTGAAAATGACAACCTGGTTTAAACATTTAATTGGTCTTATCTTCAATTAAATAGTACATAATTAATAGTACGTGTGAATATTAAACCTAACTTTGTTCACTTCTAATTCTAAGAAAGCCCATGTTTATGTTGGGCTACAGACTTAATATCTTAATAGTAGGGAACTATGTTCAAATGTTTTCTTATTTCTTGAATTAGAACTCCACTTCCAGTGCACTTAAACAAATTGTTCTTTCTTCGTTCAACCAAATATATTACTAACGAAATTGTTGAAACCGCTGCTTATAGACGATAAAATTCCTCCGTTTTCGTTGGGCTTTGGTACAGGTGGGCCGAGAGGGCGGTTGTAGAATCCTTGAGACTGTGGCGGCCTGTAGAAACCGTCTTGGCGCTGGAAATGTACGGAAGTGATATAATTTCATTTGCTATGCATCTTATTGATATGCATGCTATGCTGAGCATTGGTTTTTAGCAAACACATGCAAATATAGCAAATAATCTCCAATAGGCTAAACAAAGATTATAAAGAGCAGTTGAAGAGATGGTGTTGATGAATTGATGCTTTGTGGCGACTGATGAATATTTTAGCGAACACGAAGAACAGCAAACGTGTCCATTTTATAGCATAGATCTGTAAACAATCTATCTCTTACTTATATGTACAAAATGAAGAAATAGTGTGGTAGGTAGAAAGATTGGGAAGAATGGCTACATACTCACAGAAAGTGCTGTTGAACATTGTACTGTTAAAAGTGATTAGAAGGTAGTAGACATAGTGGCATGTACAAATGTCTAAGAAGGAAAGACAATTGAATCCCGAACCGGTGAAAGAGTTTCAGTAATTTTATGCGTTTTTGGTGTTGTTGTTCGTTGACCCAGATTGAAATATTGCTGAGTCGTAGATGCTACCTTGTACTGAAAAATAACAAACCCAGATAACTTTATTTACATTTATATTTACATTTGTTATTTAGGATATCTACTTTATTCCAGTGATATTCTACCAATCATTTCACCTTCCAACAGCATGTTGAATTAGTTATTATGCAATTCAATTCATTTCCTGATTTATGTCATCAGTGCTCACAAGAACAATGGTGGTTGTAATTGTATCGAAACTTGCGCACTGCATTTTGTTAGTTGTAATGGTGGTTGTTGACTTGCTATTTAAATATGATATAAAGAATTAATACTAGGGTTGCCGTTCGATCGAGAATGTGTGAATGATACTGAATATTCTAAAATTGAAAAATTTCAAGTATTACGAAAGTGATCGAAACCCTGAAATCGAGTATCAATAAAAAATATCAAAATCAAAGGGCAACCCTATTAAATACTAATTAATAATAACTAACATCGTTGAATTAGTGTCGATATACACTGTGACCATGATCAGTCATTACCCTGTTCAATGTTCAATTATTAACAATGTTACTATATCCTGCACGTATTATTTACTTACGCACATTCAATATAAACTATCCTTTGTAATATCGAACGGTCATTGTCACATGCAACCGACATCAATTCAATTGTGTATTCAACTCAGAACATGACAATCATTCAGCATGCTTAGTAGATGTTACACACCTGCGTAAGTAACGAGTTTTCCAGTAGGAGAAGATATCCATTATTTGACGTTTAATGCAGCTTGTTATGGGTAGGAGAAATTCGGGAACATTCTATAATGCTCTGGGGAGGTTACGAAAATCATACGAAATGTCGTCCAGTAATCAATCATCTTTGAAATGGTTAGCGTTTTATTTCTAAGGCATGATTCTCGTCTACATAATAGTATTGTGCACATGGTGCTTGGTTTTTAATACTTAACATATTTGTGGTCCTCTCAATGACATTGTGCCTGCCAGCACAGGCACAAACATATTTTAGAATAGTACGTCTGCTTTTACATTGTACATATTTCATTGTGATAATACCGTTAGTACCGGCTACTAGTACATTTACAATTGTTTTTTAACACTGATATTTTTTTTCTGTAGGAAAATTTTCTTTGCATCCGAGAACTGATTTCTATGTGTGTTTTTGTGCTTTTTACAGACATTTCGTAATACAGTTACCACACGACACTGAGACACGTCTAAAAATACTTCTTTCCGGACATTCAACAGCTTATATCGTCTACTTTTCTAACAGTATTTCAAAGCCAGACTGCTTGTAAGAGGTACATCATTCTGGGTATCAATCGTGACAAATAGTGTTTACTTTTGTTTATATCTAAAATATTGTGGCATGAGCTTTCAATGAAAATTATTATTCCAAAAGATAATATGCATATGATATAATACACTGTAAATTTGTTAATAAGCCCACTATACCGGTAACTCTATTTCCTGATGATGATTATGTAGGGGTAACAGAAATTTGTACATCCATTATTCATTCAAGCATACTATAATTAATTAATAAGTATCATTTTTTAGTATTAAATATCTTACATTATTTACATTGCCTTTTGTGAGTACGAAAACTCTGTAACAAACGTAGGCAAATTTGAGTTTTTGTAATTGAAATTGCAATAAATGATGATTCAAATTGAGTTCCAAATTTTCAAATCTGAAATGATTTTTGTTTTTAAAAAGTTGAATTATAGACCTATTAAATCAGATTCTATTTTTTTTTTCATCTATTGGTGTTTAATCCTAAGTATCCCTATAGTGAGATGCATAATGTCTATCCGAGGCAGTATCTAGCATCGCACCATATTAGAGCCGTTAACACCCATAACGTATGAGGAAGCATCGACTGTGAATCCTTTCCTCCGTTCCTCGAAGCCCTTCGCCAATCATCCATCATATCCGACGCGACTCTTATATGAACTTTCTTATCAAGTACGGTACTAAAAAGTGGAATGTCGGTTGCATAGTGAATATTTGGATTGTAAAACGTATACGGTTCAACTTGGTAGAAATCAGGTGTTTCTTGAGTTCTGGCGTCTCCATCGGCTGACGCTAACGTTGTTTCACCTCCACCGTCTAGTCCGAGTAATACTCCTAATTCCCCCCTGTTCCCACCACCACCTCCATCACCGCCATTTATTCTTACACTTTCATCGTTTATGTTTGCACTTTTACTTGGTTTCGTGACTGTCGTCTTTGGTAGATACAAGGTTGTACGAGATGTTTGACTCTCTCTTGCTTGCCATTTGTTACCTACCTTTGTGATCTGGAGTGTTACGTTGAGTAGTGTAGGGTGTTGTTCCACAACCATGAAGTCTAAGTCTCTCGGTAAATAACCATCTGCGTACACCTGTAATGTTCACAACAAATACGGTGCATAAGTTATATTATTATTACTTTGATATTAACGAATGACGAAATTCTCGTTGCTATATTTTGGTTTGTTACGTGATTCTTTCAGTTGCTGCAGAAGTAAAAATGATCATGAATTACATCTACACAGAATATCTTTGATATTTTTGAAATGCATTAATTTAGAGAACCAAACTTTTCATTTTAACATAGCATAATGCCCAAAATAGGATACAAAGAGTTGATCGTAGGGCTCCATCATCCACACATGTAATAAGAAATACTAAAAGATTGATTCAGAAAATACGAAAAACGATCGAGACATCTTTGTCAGTACCCATCCTATTTAAAACTCGAATCAATTTCTAGTAATAATCGCCATGACCAAGCTTACCTCTAATTTGTACACTCCTGGCAATAAAACTCTCCAGAACTCTCCGTACTTTGTAGTCTGGAAACCTACGTCTCGTGACTTGACTTTGAGAGATGCTTTCTCGACCGGGTTACCGTTCTCGTCCATGACGAAACCGTGGACACCGCGGTGGGCTTCCGCGAGGAACTTGACGAGAGACTGAAACATTACACATTGCTTGAAACGTGTTTCTTACTATTTCGGAAAAAAGTTCCCGCCAGGGGAACTTGCAGATTTAATGATAAATTGTTCGTGGAAAGTAAAACGTTGGCAGTGTAAGATACGAAACTAATAAATACGTCATAAGGTGCAGATAATAAATATCCAATATACTAATGAATCATATCTGATGAAAACATTAGTGCCAAACAATTTTACGACGCCACGGATCGTATCTAACTATAGTTCATCATGTAAACGTAGTACAAATGTTTTGGATCAACGGTATCTCGGAAGATGCATCTCTTGAAATGGTATGAAACAGTTTCACTCTCCTCACAATATGTTTGAATGGAAAGTGACTACTACAGTTTATATGCATCAAGAACTGTATTATATTGACCCTGAAAATGTTAAGCTGTGACTAGAACCTCTTTAATGCCTAAAGCGGGCCGTACATGACGCGGATTGTGTGCGGATCCGCAACCGCGTGCCCGCTATACATTGCCCGGCTTTACATTGAAACACATTAATATTACCGTTGTGTAAACTAAATGAATCGCAAATAAAATGCAATTAATCCCTTGCTGGATCTGAACAGCTTACCGGTACTGTACATCGATATCAATTTTGATGATTAGTTTTATATCCGTTTGTTGTAGGTACATACAAAATTGTTTCAACAAAAGTTCATTTTCATCATCATGCTTATAATTTTTTAATGGTACGAGTTATCTTCAGTATCTTGTTAATATCTACAAAATTGTATACAGTAGATTTATTTTACTTATTATTCATGTCATTTTTTATATATTGGTAATTCTGGCCTTAGAATTGTCTCATTCTTTTTGAGTGGGATAGTTACATTATTAGTATTTGGTTTTCTTACCATTCTGTTCTGTTCCCAGAACTTGGGTAGCTCAGATGCTGGGGGATATTTACAGCAGGAGAGTTCAAGCGTAACTTCCATGCAGCCGTACCAAACGTAGTTGAAGTCTTGCATACCACCTAAACAAGAAACACACACTCAATTTATTGTCTGTAATTTCATTGAACCAACATTTTATATTTGACATCAGTGTAGTGTCTGGAGGACACGTACTGTACGTACATACTTTTAGAGACTTTCAATTGAAACGGGCAACGTGCTCGTACTGTGTTATTATAATTACCAGTATAAAAGGTTATACTATAACTACCAGATTATTGATGACTCTTTACTTTGGAATAGAAATTGACCTTCTCAAGAGTCAAATATCATTTCGTATATTATTGTAGAATGGGTAGAAAATAAACTGAAAACAGTATTAAATAATCGAGCAATCTCGCAATTTTTCCCATTCGATATTATCAATTCGATTTGATATTTTTATTTCAATCCAATATCAATTGAAAATTAAAATTTCAATATATTCTGCTCGATATTCTATATTAAAATTTCGATATCGTTGACAATTTCCATATCAAATGGCAATCCTAATTATATACGAGAAATTTTTCGTTATCGTACCTGTGAGTGGGTACCACCCTGCTCCGTTAGTAATGCCTTGTGGGAATGCCGGACTGCCAGACTTGCACGCGAGGCCTCGTTTCATCTGCGGGTGATTGTTGGAATACGTCAACGCCAAGTGTTTCAGCACGTCGTCGTCGGGCGTGTGTGACGGTGTTGACGAGTAACTCTGGAATACTGGGCCCGCAAAGACAGACACATCTCAACATTAGGTACCGTACAAAGTGGAGCGACATTGTTTTAACAACTTGTAGAATATTGCATTGTATTTAGTTGAACTTTACAACAGACTTCTAATGGTTACGATGGCGATAATTATTATTTTATTACACTGACAACCATAGTTGTACATACTCTACTGCAATGGAAAAACAGAAGAGATTTGGAAGGCAATTTGGTCATTTATAAGAAAAACAATGCTGAATTTTAATGACATTGTGACATTAGCAATATTATTTAACATTATTACACATGTTCCGACTTTGTTTTACGAAGTTAGTAGTAACTGACACTAAAAGACTTACCTGCACATAGCGGATAGGAACGACACATTCCTTAAGCAGCGTGAAAAAATAACTTGTTCAGGCCAATAATGTATATGTTACGTTATTAGCTTTATTATTCGTCTACATATCATTAATAAATCCACATGTCGATCATAATGACTCGGAGAAATTATAATTTCGGTGGGTTACTTATTTTTTAATTATTTTCATGAAGTTGAAAAAAAATCTTTCTGATTGTACCTTTCTATTTGATGCAATGTCGTAGACTAACCAGTACGTAGGTAATTCTTACTACGTATTGCTTTTTGCCTAAGAGATGTTGTATTGTACGAGTGTTTAATTCTTACTAGAATTGGGTGTGTTATCGAAGGGATAACTCGCAACCAGCGCTCCACCGTGAAGTCCTCCCGACACTACGAACTGGATCTTGGAAATCCATTCTTTGACTGCGTCGGTTTCGGGTTGTCCACGTTTATTGTTTTGTTTGAAGTAATCGGGGAAGTTGCGATTCAGATCGAAACCTCGGGCGTTATACCTAAAACAATTGTGTCATTAGGCTCATATTTTGTACCATTCAATTCATAGGTGAATAACTTTGGGATTCTGTTTCTTTTAAATTAATTATAAGTAATACGCATAAGTTCAAAATGTTGGAGTCAGTTACGTTTTTTAAAAATGCACATATAATATATTTAAAAATTTCTGATTGCTTTCTATATATATACACATTTTGGTTCAAAGTACATAGGCTTATTTCAAATGAAACATTTTAAGTGAACAGATAACTTATTCTCTAGCAAATTTAGGAGAGAAGGGATGAAATACATAAAAAATGTGTTGTCTATTCATTATTGTTTAATAAGCTATCTGTGAACGAAAACATAGACACTTTTGTGTGTCATTGGAATGTACAAAAGCAGTTTTGGATAGGCCTAATTTCATGTTTGGGATAGAAGCTGTTTTATTTGTATGGTTTGGGAATACCACATTCCAATGCTTTTTACATTGTTATATAATATGTTGACTCCATGTTAACTCCAAACACTAGACTTGGGCTTTCCCATTTTTTATTAGCCAGGAGAGAGAGAGAGAGAGAGAGGGGTCTCTCTCTTTCTCTCTCTAGGATCAGAACTCCACAAAATAATATAATAGAATGTGATTTACATTTACAGGAAAAGCTATCAATATTTATATTGATTATTTCTACTTGACAGGATGTGAAGGTTTTGCTGAACCTGGAATTGAATGAATTTATACCACACCAACCGGTATCAACTGGTATTCTTATAATATATCCTTACAAACAAGACAAATATTTACTTGATTGCATCACACAAAAATGTGTATCCTTTTAAACACTCCATTCCTATCATTTCAATTTGCCAAGTTTTTTTCTTTTTGTTATTACCATTAGGAGAATAACTTGGATTTTTTCATATGGGAAACTAATTTTTTTCTGATAGATTCCCTATTGAATCTCTGTGTAATTCATTTTGAAATAAAATATAATATCTCAACTGCCTATTATTAATGATAATAAAATGTTGATTTGATTCAATTTTACTTTAAAAAAAAATCGCATGTCACATTAATTTCTCATGTTCTAAATTGAATGTAATTCATCTTGAAAAAGTGTGTTTTGGATATTTCTGAAAGATCTATCTACAAATCTGAATTGAAAAATTCGTTTCGATTTTAAACGCTTTATCGATGACACTGACCTTCCTTGTCCACCATCGCACTGGCCTTCTTTTGACACTTCGAAGCCATCTGGATTCATTGAAGGCAGGATGTGAATGCGGGTGTTGTCCAAGAGCCATTTAATATATGGATCTGTGCTGTAACTCGTCACCAAATACTACAAACAACACATGAATATTAATTACATTTACTCACAATGAACAGTTTTAGTCGATCAATATCTCGGTATTTTGTTTTCGTATTCAGTTTATTATACTGCAACTGGATCGTGTTTTATTCAGTTCCAATTATACTAATTAATTTCATGTGAACTAATTAACTAAGCATGCTGAATTATTAGATCTACAATTATTGGGTCGACAATTTATTCTGTTTCAAAACTATTTTTTTGTGCCAATGATTGAGATTTAACTAGGAAAACGCCTTATATGCGTTGTGAGATGAGCTTAGAAGTATGGAAATGTAGAATTAAGAACATTTGGTCAGCTCAATGTACATATACAGGCCATGGATCACTTCAAAAGTTAAAAAACCGCGGCTGCCTGTTGGTATATGGACCTTGGTTTCCAAACAATTATACCAGTGCCTTCTTCATATCCACCACAGATTTTAAACGTTTTAATTTATTGGTGACACTTGTTGCTCACATTTAATAGTTTCTTAATTGCTTTCTTAATTGCTTTTATTGATGTGTAAAAAAGTACATTAAAAATGAGATTTCTTCGTTGTTTCACATCCGATTGTCTCACAAATCGCTTAAAATATGTATGATAGATCTTTCCACATTCAGTATAAATTTGAGAGCTTTCGGAAAATTTTTGTTTTCCAAGTATTTCTCCCCGGCCTATTCTTATGGGGAATTTCCATACTTTCCAAATTTTTTCCGGAGACACCGTTTGACCGATTTTTCTGAAAAACAATCCCAACCTATTCTGGTATAACACCAATTTAGGAAAAAGTTTCGAGTTGATTGAAACTTTTTCCTGACCTGTATGCCGCGTACAAAATTACACACAAAAAAAAAAAAAAAAAAAAAATACAAACATAAAAACCAAGCCCAAAATTTTTCGGTATATGGAATGGAAATCTTCGCTACGCTCATCTAACTAGGAAAACGCCTTATATGCGTTGTGAGATGAGCTTAGAAGTATGGAAATGTAGAATTAAGAATATTTGGTCGGCTCAATGTACATATACAGGCCATGGATCACTTCAAAGGTTTAAAAACCGCGGCTGTCTGTTGGTATATGGACCTTGGTTTCCAAACAATTAAACCAGTGCCTTCTTCATATCCATCACAGATTTTAAAAGTTTTAATTTATTGGTGACACTTGTTGCTCACATTTAATAGTTTCTTAATTGCTTTTCTTAATTGCTTTTATTGATGTGTAAAAAAGTACATTAAAAATGAGTTTTCTTCGTTGTTTCACATCCGATTGTTCCATAAGTCGCTTAAAATGTGTATGATAGTTCTTCCCACACTCAGTATAAATTTGAGAGCTTTTGAAAAAAATAAAATTCCAAGTATTTCTCCCCTGGCCTATTCTTATGAGGAATTTCCATACTTTCCGATTTTTTTCCGGAAAATCCGTTTGACCGATTTTTCTGAAAAACAATCCCAACCTATTCTGGTATAACACCAATTTGTAAAAAAAGTTTCGAGTTGATTGAAACTTTTTCCTGACCTGTATGCCGCGTACAAAATTACACACAAAAAAAAAAAAAAAAAAAAAAAAAACATAAAAACCAAGCCCAAAATATTTCGGTATATGGAATGAAAATCTTCGCTACGCTCATCTAATTACATTATACTTTGTTAGTGAGTTGATGAGGAACTAGAATAAGTTTGAATTCGGGGTATTGACTTGACGCATATTTTTACAAATCTTGTACGTAATATATTTTATATATAATTACTTAAAAATCTGTGATATATATCTATTGCATCACGTGATTAAAAATGGAGCCGTTTCTGGCATGAGACCACAATATTATTTGGGCAAACTATCAAACAATATAAGAAATTCTGAGTCTGGTTTATTTTCTTAGAAGAGGTTCAGGAAAAACATTTCGTGTTCCTTTTATATTACACTGTAGAAACTAGAAAGTAAAAAATGCACAGTCATTAAATTAAGGTTTCAAGAGCTTTAATTTATTCACGTTATGGAACACGTCTTTGTCGTCATAAAATACTAAATTATACTGAATAATGTATAGCGGGGCACGAGTCCGCAAGACAGCATCTTCTGTGATGGGCACTGTTGTGACGGAAATAGAGCGTATATTAAAATCTGTCATGCTTACCTGAATCAGATGCAACATTAATTCTCGTCCTACGGCTTCATTGCCATGCATGTTGGCTACATATTTCACGTCTGGTTTGCCGATCATGTGCTCGTAAGGTGATGATGATACGACCATCACCCATAAATCACGACCTACAAGTAAAAAACTTGTTTGTTATCTTGAAAATTGGTTAAATTCCGAGGCCTCAAGAGCTGAACTTCAATTCTTGATGTAAAAAACTACAGTATTTCATTGTGTGCCTTCGGTTTGCAGAACTTGGAGAACAATAATTGCTATGCATGGTGCTTATAAGAATATAGAAATTCATCTTTACTGTTTTTTCCTATGTTCATAAACCAGTGTAATTGAATAAAAAGTATATCAACTCCAAAATAATTTTATGCTCTTTAAATAATTTGACATTCTGATAGACTGACATTCTGGTTTGTGAAGTCAACCAGTTTTAAGATAATACGTCAATGAATTTAATCACATTCTTGGTATTCATTGACGTATTGTCTTAGTTGAAACTGATTGAACTCACAAAAATAGAATGTCATATTAATTCAAGGGCACTTCTTGGAGTTGATATACTTTTTGTTTTTATTCAATTGCACTAGTTCGTGAGCATAGAACGAAATAGTGGAGATGAATATTTTTATAAGCACCGACAATATGCCTTAATTTATACTCCTATATTTTGGTTCCTGTCAGCGCTGTACCGTTTGATACACGGAAGCTGCATAACTGCATCCATTCATCACGTAACGTTTCGAATAGAGCTAGCTATTAATGTTAATGATGAATCGTGATCACCAGAATTTAATCTGTCACTCGAATTCAGTATACCTAATTTGCATATTGCAACATGGGCTATTGTGTAGCGGGAGCACGGTAATAACCTCAATTCGTATTTGAACTTGGAAAAAATAACGGGTTTCCTCAACAGGAGTGTGTTTCGATATACGTGTACCGTTAGTGACGTAAAATAATATATTTCATTATTAAGCAGGCTTGATAATGATAATTGCATGTGTGTGTACTGTCCATTATATGCGGGGTGGGATACAATTGATGTTTTTTAGTGATTATAAAATACGTAGAAAGGTGCCATGAAGTTACTACCGGGAATCAATAAAAGAAAGTGCTGAAGAGTTGTAAGCGCGTCGCGTGATATTTGTATAATAATTGTTACATACTGTGATAAGGGTTCAACTAGTATGAAATAACGAATGATTACGACAGAGAAGCTGAGTTATGCTTCTTTTCCTGACTTTTTTCTGAAGATATATACACATTTTTTGCCGGTTTGGTTGTGACTGTGTTTGTTACAATAATATATAAAACAAACACATTTACTTATGACGAGATTAATGTGTAATAATGCGTATTGGGTCGAGGCTCGAGGTTGACTTTTGAGCTCGACAAGAAAATTGACATAATGCATATATATTTTTTTCTAGAACCAAGAGGGTTGACACTTGATTCCTATTTCAGATATTTAATTACATAAATTACAACTAAATATCCCAGCTAATTCGTAGATATTTCCATTTGAAAAAAAAAGGTGTTATATATATAATAAGCGTTACAGTACAATGATATAACAAGGACAAATTATTATAATAAAATGTGTATGACCATGGTTCGTTCCGTTTCATCATAAAATACATAATTCTATTATCTCGCCGTCCGTATAGATAAATACTATTGTTGGTGGAATCATAAAGATTATCGACATGCATTCAACATTCAATGACAATATCTCACTACCAACTTTCTATCCCGATCATTTTATTGCATTGTTGCCCTCTAGAACTCCTCTCATATGTAGAAATCTAATCGTTCAATGACCCTGTAATAGTTCGTTATAGTTATATTGTTCTTCTCGTCGGCACTTCATTAGCTAGGTCGTCGTGCATTGACATCATTCTCATCTACACTTCAATAACATGTACACAATGTAAACATACCTTGAACGGATTTCCCGATAGAATATAAAGCTGTGAGACTAGGATATTTCGACGACGTCGTCCTCAGGAATTTCGTCAACTTCTCGTAGTTGTGATAGTTGAAGTCGAGTCCATGTTCCTGTTGTGGTGACACCTCACTGTACTGGTTATTATAACTCGGATCTGACGAATAACCTGGATGATAACTATTGATGTTATCCACATTACTTCCTCCAACAGCTCGACTAAGAGCGTCTGGATTCTCTACTACTAAACTACCATCGTCTGTGCTTTTACCGAGGTATGGGCTCAGATTGGCAGTATTATCGTTGGAGTAGGAGTTTAGATTTGATGGATCTCCTGATACGGAGCTCTCCCTAGCTGGTTGTACGTTCTGGATGTTGGAGTAGGAGTCTACGGTTTTGTCGTTGGCTTGTCCCGGATATCGGATAGACCCGGAAACTCCCTCGGGCTCTGCTACGTATTCGGCACGTATGTGTTGGACTGCTAGCACATAGAGGTAGAAGAGTGTGACCACGACTGACGTGGACCACCAGGATGAAGCACGCATTGTCCTGGAAACACATAAGAGAAATGTGTGTAAGTTTGGAGATAAAACAATATATAACTGGGAGAAAATTAAGACAATTATTCTAATAAACAAGTTAGAAAAGTATACTTGGAAGGAAAGAAGAGAAAAATATTTGAGATGAATGTGAAGAATAGTAATACGATAGGTGATTCCTTTTTCCCAACAGAATGATTTGCGTTGTGCATTGTTCCGGAATTAATAAGTTCACTATTTAGAGTTTATTAAACGAGTTACCGGTACATTAAAATTAATTGTTCCCTTTGGGGGGCTGAGATCACCCTTCCGCGTCCGAGTTTCTAATCGCAGCGTCCAGACTGTCATATACCTCGTTATCCTCAGCCTAAATTGGGGACCAATGACTTCGTGTCACGTGCTCGATGTTGGTAAAACAGTAATTATGACTTATGAGGTAGAAAACACCGACGTCTTGACCTACTGCTTCATTTAAGCAAATATTTCTCTTGCAAGATCTTTTCCATTGAAATGGCATTCCCATGTCTGATAACTTTGTGTTTTTCGCTTTACTATTTGAATTAAGCAAGCTATTTTCATTATTTTGTTATAATTCCTCAATTGATTCACTCTGCTGTTCTGATCTGAATACATCTTCAAGCTCAATCAATGTGATCACTTAGAAGTGAGAAATTAATACCTATAGGAATGTATTGTTGAAAATGTATTAATTTGATGAAAACAAACTTATTGGCCAGCTGAGGTCAAATATAAAAATAATTATGAGATATTTCCGGAGTGAGGATGAGACCGAAATACCTCCAAAATATCGTTTTACATTTATGTATTGACGTTCGCCAGGAATCAATGTACGTTTGTTATATTAAATGGATGAATGCCTATAATTTTCGTTTTATAATTATATTCATGTACCGGTACTTTCAAAAATAAATAAGGAAAAGGATTGTTGATGAGATATATTTAAACTATTCACTAATAGCTTGGTCTTCACGCGCCTATAGTTGAGGCTTCCTAGTTTTTTTATTACGACCAAGACATTATTGTCTACTCAACTCGACGGTAAAATGAATAAAAACAAAAAATTATGGAACAATAACGACATATATTCATAACGCCCAAATGTGGTGACTTCATACTTGTGAAAGCGTCAAAAGCAACAAGTTCGAGATGTTTTTGTCTTTGTGGGCACACCGTGACAGTCTCGAACAATCCTCTAGCTCTGATCATCATGCAGAACTCACATGGCATCATTTGGTCTTGTTTTCAATGATATTGAACTCGATTTAGGTCAACTATGCATGCATGGCGGAACGCGTACAACACAGTGTTATATACCTGTAAACTATTTATCTAATAAAATACAATTCATTGACGTAAACGCGCTTTCTTGAAATATGTTTCAATTGTATTGTTACTATTAATAATTTTCATGTCAGTTCTTTTCCATTGTTATATTGTATAGTTATTGTTGATAGACTGGTATGGTACATACAATATGTCATTTCGTTCACGCATATACGCATCATGTACCCGGTAGTGAAAAGTATATCGCAATTTCCACTATCCCACTTTAGGTTATATTAGGTTAAATCGTATATTTAGTGAAATTTCACTGACAAATGATAATTTGTCATGCTTTGTTATGTACTCATTTAGGGGAACTTTGTAAGCCTCTTTGAAAGGATGTACAAGTTAGGATGAAAAAGTAGCTATGGCAGTATTCAATTTGACTACTATGGTGAATGCGAAAAACGTCAGTCACGATGGTAGACTGTAGATGGAATCGAACCCCGGTCCACTGGATGACGGTTTAGGTTCAGGGTGGTTAATTTCAGATCATAAATTATGATGATATTGTCGCGTTGATCATAAATAAGCCAGCAGGTGACAAAGTATATATATATATATATATATATATATATATATATATATATATATATATATATATATATTTGATTAATTACTGTAGTCCTATATTCACGTAATGAACTTGCATCTTGCACAATCGTAGCTTTCTCATTGATTCAACTGTTTTATGAATGAATGAAACCATGAATGAATAATTAATTAATTTGCCATGACTGTTTCTTTCTTCGAAGCATGGAAAGTATTGAAAAAACGTTTTATTATTCAGTCTCCTAATCTACATGTATTGCTCACCGACCTGTGAGAAGTGTAAAATAAACTTAAGATAACTGGAGTACAAAGTTATACAGAAAAACTACTTCATGCATAAGGATTGTTATGTGTTTTAGGTTAGAGCAGTAGTGCAGTGTCCTCAATATGCATCTTCTATACATCTTATAAATGTATTACACTGTAATGCATAATCACACTGTCTAGACTATACGGTTTTATAACTATCGTATATCGTATATATCGTAACTATCGTGATTGAAGGTACACTTGCGGCCATATTGAATGTATACTTTTCCGATATTTAAATTGTAATTAAAATAGAATCTACGCACATTTTACCACTATGTTTTTAGAAGACCTTAGGCCTATGTGAAATGCGTTTGTAAATTGTCTACTATTTGAGTACCTGTAATGCCAGTAAATTTTCTTCCGAAGGAGTTTTAATGTTGCTAGAACTTGATGTGACGGAAAGTGTACAACAGTGTGTCAGACTAAATTATCTAACCAATTCAGTAATAGTTGCAGAACTGTCCCTTGAGCAGTTACTGTGTTCACGACATTAAATATACCGTAGGTGATGTACATAAAATGTCGCTAATTACTTCAGTTTGGGTGTATTTTTTTTATATTTCGATTATATTTTATCATTGTCGATTCTATCATTCCTATTTTATATTTTATCTTCTTCAGAACTCTACCACTGATAGATTGATATGTGTTTGATTAAAAAAAAAATATATATATATATATTGAGCTGAGGTACTGAGTGGTAATTTTTTTAGGACATTTGAATATTTTTTTCGTCGATTTTCAATTCGTGGTAATATTTGTATGAGTAGATTAATTAGATTCGCAATTAATTTCATAGAGTCCATATACTAGTCCATACTTAACTCCATATTTTGTTCATGTCATACCGGTCCTTAGCCTCTAGTGGCTAATATTGTATTAAACATTTTTAATCAGTGTTTTGACGGTAATAATGAATCAGAACAACTGTAGAAACCAAATTCAATGGTTTTATCAAATATTTTCAGCATTGTCTGGATTTATTTTTACTATCATCAAATATTTCAATATAACATGAAAGGAGGGGATAAAAAGCATCAGATTTATGGTGTCCGGTAAAAATGTGTCAGTGTATTGCTTTTGTTTGAATTGAAAAGCTCGTATGAAAAAGAAGGATGCAACACACACGAGTGGCAAGTTTCCCCAATTCATGAATATATTAATGCTTGATGAGGTTTTTGGTATACTGTTCATTAACACGTCCGTCGCGGGCGACGCCCCCCCCCCTCACATACACACACACACACACATATATATATATATATATATATATATATATATATATATATATATATATATATATATATATATATATATATATATATATATATATATATATATATATTTAATTGCTTATTTTAACCTTTGCTACGATGTTAACCAGATGCGTGTAAACCTATAAAACGTAATAATGTTCCTGTGAACCATCATTACTCTTAAAAATCAAATTATTGAATGAATGAATAAATAAATGAATGAACATTTTGAGGAACATGTTATTTTAAAATAATATCCATCTGTTTCAAGAACCTTCTGTATTTTGTACATCTCAATTCTACCATTCTCGAAATCTAGACAATCAATCAATATTTAAACACAACAAATTGTCATTGATAAATGATGTTGGGTTGTTGGCCTATATCTCAGATAAAAAGTTTCATTGTGAGTTTTTTTAAGATGTTTGAAATTTAGATCGCAAACGACAATAACAAAAACATTAATAAGAAACGAAAAATACTCGATCGTGATTATTTTGAGAGACTGCGCCTCTCGGTCGTCATAGGAATAAATATCTCGTATTAAAATGAACGTAGAATATTTGGTGTTGGTTCATTATTTTGTTTGTTGTCTTTGTTTTTGATGCTTTGAAGTGTTCTTAGACTACTGACAAGTCCTTGGTTTGGGGAACAATGCTGTTGAATGTAAATGAGTAATGGAAGCAAAGTTCCACGCATAGAATCATTAATAATGCAAGGGTAAATGTCATACAGTTGAAATGGAGTTATTAGTTTTATGTCATAAGCCAGATATAAAAGCCATATACGCTTATATTATTTTGATAGAATCCCAAACTTTGAGTAAAATACGATGACTTCTGAGTTATCATCCCTTTCAAGATTCGTGCAACGCGGACGGAACTTCTTTTTCATTCGTGACGAACTATTAATATTGGCTGTCATAATAGTCAATATCGAGGTTTCCTTTCATGTAAGGTGATTGGTCATCTCTTCCGTTAATAAACTAGGAAACGCCAGAAGTATGAATAGAAATGTCAAAACTATTTTTTTGAAACATTCTTCAACTCAGTAAAAATAAATTCATTTTTCAAGAACATTTCCATTTTTCTATCCCAATTTTTAAAATAATAATAATATTTACGTCTTTTTCTTTATTCCTGATGTTTCTTATGAATTTTTTCGTCAATTTGTGATTTTTAGTTTAGTAGGCCCCCATATACTTTTTAATCATTGTTTTTATGAGAGAATTTCAAGAAATAAATTGAGATATTTATAATTTTTTCAGATTTTACAAATTTCTTTGATTTTGAATTTTTCCAACTTATTTTTATCAACACTTGTTAAAATCACTTGTTGAACTTGTTCACTTGTACAACACTTGATGTATCCCATTCATCCCAAAACTTGACAGATGGAGCGGGTCTACACGTAACGTATGTGACTAATCCAGGGGGAAATTTCTAACGTGATTGGTACTGTGGACCATGAGGATCACACTACGTATAGTATATACTAGTATATCATATTTTTTACGAGCTTCTGTCAGATTTCTGGTCAATAAAGCCATACCTAGAATATTTATTGCAAAAAGCTCTTCTTTTCAGTAATTGAAAAAACGCGGTATATCCAATAACATGATGATAAACCACCTGAAAACGTGCAGTTATCAACAAATCATTTTTGTCGTGGGAATTGTACAATTGAGCTCACGTCCGTGGCTGTCTGTTTCGCCCTCATTCTATTCGCAGGATATAATATGAAACACCTTTTCCTATATACAAGTCACTTCTACTCTATTTGTTTTCATCACTACTAACTTTGTATTTCATTAATTTACACCAGTTTGTTTCCAACTTAAGATACTTTAAGTAATAACTAAAGTTTGAAGTTACGAGTTTCATTTTTTATCCATAAAAAAGTAATGCAGGTGCTTTTTATAGAAGAGTGCTAATGAGCTCATTTTGTATGCAAAGAACATTTTTTTCATCCCTCGTTAAGGCTAATAAAAAAGAAGGTTCTTAATGACCGCAAGAATTCATATTAAAAAGTATTTTGTTGCGGTAAAACTTTCATTTAATGTGACCTTATCCCTTAATGGAGCATGTCACTTTGTGATGACATCTTCATTCTCTGCTGCCTCCAGTGCATGATAATCATACAATTGAAAATTTATATTAATTGCAAGGTTTCTGTGAGGCGGTAAGCGAGTAGCGTTTTAGCAACCAACTTAATTCTCATAAATATTTACATGGAGTAATTATTTAAAATTTAAATTGAGAGTTATGGATGAAAACAAAAATAAAAGGATTTTTTTTTTTTTTTAGCTGTATATCTTGGACAATTGTTGAATTGTTCATTAATAGTTGAATAGTTGAATAGTTCTCACTTATACCATCTTGAAGGTATTAAAAGTATCTGTGTTTCCTTCTATCAGAATTTGTGATCTACCGCTTGAAAGTTATCAAAATAACTGATATGTCGCTAAATCGACTCCCATGTACTCAATCTCTTAGTGTTTACTTTCCGCGATATTAAAAACGCATCTACCGTTCATACTTTACATCTCGTTTGGCTTCTGGAGTCTAATATTACAAAATTTCATAACCCTATGCTCCAGTTATTTTATTCAAATATTTATTTTCAAACATAGTGCCTCGCATAATGCTTTAGCTGTTTACCAAAAACAAAGGCATCCTGTATATATGCATGCATTCTTCACTTTAATGCCAGAACGTTTCAACTTCTAAAAGAACTCGTGAAACATTAATTTTACACGATAATATGAACCAAATTACTAATATTATACCATATAAAAACACTTTTGTCAAGTCATAATAAAGTATACCGGATTGTATCATTTGTTTGTTTGTACATAATTCGGAAATTCCCGCCTTGATCGATGGTTAGATGACTGTGCCATATACATCATAATACCATTAGCATTGGACATGATAAAGATTAATAGTTAATAACACCATCGTAAAGACTTAATTAAAGCTTCTGGAGAGTAAGTATGAATTATAAACAATCAATATGGCTGCTAAATACATATGCGGAAGCTCCGATAATAATAGTTGGTAAAATAGTTTTGTAATATTGTCTTATTCCTGTATTTATCGTTGCGTTTATTTATTATTGCATTTTAATGAAAGATTCAAGTAATTATCAGCTATATACTCATGTTATTATGATTCGATAATCACAAGGATAACGCTAATACTAGAACAGGACATTAGGTTATTGTTAATCAAATCTTAATTAGAGTTATGCAGGACAATAGTTGGTAAAAACTAAATGTACTTGTTATGAATAGTTTTAAATTGTCGATTTTACTCCTGATTGGTATGTTAGTAGTGTGTGATTGGTATGATCTGATGGTATAGTATTTTGATTATGTCATAAAACAGATGAAGGACATTTTTGTTGCCATATCTGTAGTATAGTTTTCAAATTAAACTTTTGCATAATTTATACAAATCATAACAAACATGATTTGTATGTTGATCAGATGACGATTACAATTAGCAATGTTGCCCACTATTTATGGGTGCAATAATTGTTTCGTCATGCACTATTTGAAAATAGTATTGTTGACTTATAAAAAGATGTCAAGATTTCTATTTGAATATGGAAAAATGGAGTATAACGATCAAGAACGCGTGATCATATAATTTGTGGTTTCTTCTCGTTTGACATGATTTGGGTTATGGTCGATGATCGAAATAAGATCATCGTATTATTGCTAGTTTTTATCGAATAATTGTCGGTGTCAATTTAAAAAAAATATTCTAGGACTTATTGAACCTTGAACGACTATATTTGTTAGTTTTCATAGTTTTTTGCCGTGTACATTATTTTCAACTGCACGTATAGCAGTTAGTGATTCCCTCCATAATTCGATCCCTCTCCAATATCTATTTAGCAAATTGTAATGTCGTAATTTGTTCAGTTCTTGTAGCCGCATGTCTCATCAATCAGGGTGTGATATAATATAATTTGATAACGTGCTGGTTAGTTTAACAAGATAATTATTTCAGGGACTTCTCGATTTTAATTTAATTTATTCAATGAGCCTAGAATCGATCGGGGATAGTATCAGCGAACGTGACAGCAATATCAATCATGTGACAACGGGTTCCATAAATATATAGCGTTTTCTTGAACTATAATCGTTGACAATATCTTCCTTATCTAGCTACGCTACTAGGCACTTTGCTTAATAATATAAACTTGCCAATGCACTCGGGTGATTTGAAGGAAAAGAGAGTCACGACCATCTCACCTAAATATCCTACCTCGTATACTACTATTAGATAATTAATTATTTCCAACTATTTATAAAATTCTTTTTATTCAAATAGAAAAAGTACATTCACCAGAGTGAAATAAATCATGTTTAATAAACAGAAGAATACTTGGATACGAAAAAATTATCTTCAACTACCAATTCACGATATTATCAACGTGGGAGTAGCTCCAAACTGGCAGTTTGAAGTTGTTATCACCATGGTTACCCATGCTATATGTTTCCATCAACTCTCAGATAAAGGCTAACCAATGAGCTAACTGGACTTGGTAATACCGGGCCTAATAGGTGTGAACAATAATTATTGGTATGCAAAAAAATATAATGATTCAGCAGGAGAAAGTGACGAAAAAATCTACAGGCTTATTGCACATTTATATGGGTTATTGCACATTTAAGTGCAAGAGAGAAAAATGAATGAAGGCAAAGTAAAAAATATATTATATGTACTATAACAAAATAAAGAATGGTATAATGATATAATTTTAAATCATAGTTTATAGTGGATATATATCTCGAAGATGAGGTAGCGGTATGAACTTCCAAGTGGGGAAACGGATATACGTTGAGTGTTGACGTTGAGTGTTTTGGCATTATATGATTTCGATTTTAAGGTCAAGTGCATTAGTGTACTTCCTTATTGTGTTTCGTACACAATCTGTGAGCAATAAGTGTTTGTTTTCATTGAAATAATCATGTTGAGTGCGAAGAGGCACTGGAAACCTACATAACTCTTGTCAATTTGTAATCGTCGGTATGCCTTGGTCGAGGGGTTTACAACTCGCAAATTTGATGTACACCTGATTTCAGAGATTTCAGGGGATTTCAATATTTCATACCGATTTCAAGGGGATTTCAAGTGATTTCAGGGATTTCATATCAAGTGTACACCGGATTTCATGAGTTGTTAACCCCTCGACCTTAGTATTTCGTTTAGGCCTATACGTTTATATTATAAAAAGTCTGTATAGTCTAATGTTTCGAACTTAATTTATTTTATATTTCTATGAAATGTAAGAAATTGAAATGTGATTCCTTTTTTAATCGTCGCACAAATATTCATAGTAATATATCTATACACTATATAATCACGCTTAGTCACAATTCTAGCCTGTTTTACATTAATCTGTGGTGTATCACATATAGTCACAGTGGTGTCGTGTTGTTATAGTTGTCGCAGATATTAACATTATTCTGTCACGTAGTCGCAAATGGCAGTCACTATGTAATGTGTGGTGTAGTCACAGATAGTCGAAGTAATCTGAAGTATAGTCACAGGTTGTAGTGTGTTGATTCAGTTACAGATTCACGCCCATCCCCAATCAGGATAAAAATTACGTATTATAATATTGTCATTTCTTTTCCGCGTACATTATGATGGACACGATCATTCCAACATAATCTGATAGAAAAATACCATCGTGTGTATGAATGTAGTTGTTTCATACATATCATCGTGGTAATAATTAATGAAGTACTGAACAATTCAAGTTTACGTCCCTTTTGCTGATGTAAATAAGTAAGTTAATTTGCACATGAATATACACTGCATATGCACAGTAAACAATTTTACTATTTTTTAACAATTTTTACCACCTTACTTATTCATTTCCTCTTTACAATAATTAAGTACCAGTCGGTATTATTGATATTTGTTTTGTGTTTATTCTAATAAATAATTAATACACATGCAAATTATTGATGACGTAATCCACCTCCATTATTGGCTTATGATTAGGAAGATGATCGAAGGGCGTATAGCAATATTGGAGCGTTAACATAGGCCTATATGTCACTGAAATAACTCGTTCTAGAGTGGAAAAATAAATACAATCAAATTTGAAAACTCGTCATTTTATTTCACCCCTCTAACAGCTAGGTTATGCGGGGGTACGAATTAGCGGGTGTTGATGAAACGATGAAATAATGATATAAATGGAAAGTCGTTTCCCCCCCAAAAATATGCCTTATGCGGGACTTGAACCAACGCCTGACCTGACTTCAGTTCCTAACGCAGTGCGATAGTTGACTGTGTCATGGGATAACTTCGAAAATTCTTATACAGCATCAATGCGGAAGGTACATCACTCTATCCCTCCCTTTTTTTGTCTGAACCGAGTGAACGATTTTGATTGAAATTGTACATTTTTTACTCGTCTACCAATAAGATGAAAACAGATCAAAGTATTGTAGGGTTTCTCCTGTGATTACACATGGATGAACACAGAGCAGCTGTGCATATATGAACATTGATGAAGAAGTATATATGAACAGTGACGAAGAAGTATATATAAACAGTGATGAAGAAGCTATAAAGCTGAAAATCCTTGACAATGCCGGATATTGGGAAGAATATTTGCTAAGGAAAAATGATAGAAAAACAAATAGTTTTGCCCTCCGGTCAGGCTAAGCCAGTCGAGGCATTTCCTTGGAAACTTGAGTCGAGTCACACCGGGGTTCGAGTCCCCTATAAGGCATTAGTTATCGAAATGTCTACTCGTTGGACTGATAGTAAATGTGGTATAAGTGGAAAGCCACGCTAGGGTTTTAGGTTAGCTTTCGATTACCGTAGAACATATTGAATTAGATAGGATTGTTAGGATAGGTTAGGCTGATTAGATCACTTAGATTGGTTGATTTAGGTTAATTAAGGTTGCGTGCAATAACAACAACAAATGTTAACAATGGGGAGGGGGGGGAGGACATGGTACGATTGTTCGATGAATTGAGGCCGTCATGAATTTATCGGCAGTTCGTTCATACCCCCCCGAAAGAACTTGAAGGTACTAAAGGACCAAATAACATACTTCTTGGTGGGGACTCAAAGCAAAAAATAACCATCACCAGACTTTTGGACAACCTTCGTCATATTCTCACTCGGACATCAGATAGTGGAACATTTTTTTTTTATATATATAAACCAGTATTTCCGTTTTCAGACAAAATTTCACCTTAATTTAATAAATATTGTTGATATTGCAAAGGAAACGGTTTATTTCCGAATACTGTGGGAAACCACTTGAAATAAGGTCACCTGTAGGATCGAACTCCCTCCCACGGTGCATAGCGCCATTTTATTGTCGGTCTAGTTTATAGGCCAGTGCAGGGCTAATCTGGCTAGTAAATAATCCTCTTTAGTCGGTTGGAATCATGGGAATTAAAAACAGTCGTGGCCCATTTCCAATATTCACTTGAACGACTGAAGAAAACCGCGAATAATCCAGATCAGGATGGTCGACCACCACGCGAATAGAAACCTGGTCTCCTGAATGACTGGTCAGCGCGCTATCGAGTGATCTCGCCATCTCAGTCGTACTCTTACGATTAGCTGTCCTTGTGTTGTTTAATCATAAAAACAAACAAAATAAAACACGACACGACACGTAAGTGTTTTTATTGCGGTTTCACCCGAGTGAGGATTCTATAGCGAGTTCATCCAACACTATACATTAAATACGTGTTTGTCTATCTCGTTTTTGTCTGTGAAATGCTTGGATAAACCAGGTATGCTCTTTTTTTTTAAAGTTCCAAGAATTACTATAAACATTTCACATTGTTATGTACAAAAGTAAATTTAATCGTGCGGAAGCTTTTAAAATATCGTCAAGATGTATTCATATCTGATGGTTCTTCATAAAATTATAATTTATTTTCACCAGCATTTCGTTTCGTGTATATGTGGAATATGAACGAGACCAGATAGGTCTATATATGTGATTATATGTTATAATTTTTTCCTAAAGATTGCTGTGACAAGCAATGCATCTCTTATTATTATATTATTTAATTATTTTTCAATTGAATCAATTCAAACAGTATTATATTAATATATATATATATATATATATATATATATATATATATATATATATATATATATATATATATATATATATATATATATATATATATATATATATATATATATATATATATATGTATGTGTGAGTGTGTGTGTGTGTGTGTGTAATAAACATTCACGAATATAAAATTTGTTTTTGTAATGAGGTATAAAAACTTGAAACACCTCAACAATGACCATCAGACCACCAATAAATAAATGAATAACTAGACGCTAACTAGACGCTAGTGGATTGAAATGAAAAAGTCTCACGTCTTCCTCTTCAATTATCACTTCTCTCACTTTTAATTGGCACCTGGTAGATGTCTGATGGCCGGATAATGCAGGGCCTAATGTAACATCTCTTAACAGTTATTTCATTATACTCCCATTAAATTGTAAGTAATTATAAGTTATCATTCAGATTCTTGCTGACTAATTGACCATCACTAAGTATTAAAAGTCACAGGATTAGTAACGGTTATGTTTGAATTTAAGTTTTCGATAATTAGGAAACCAATCAGTGTTAAATATGTTTGTAATGTACACATGCCAAAGTAGTTGATCAAACCAAATAGAAGTGCATTCAGAAGAAAATATACTGACGATATTCGCACTAAAACTAGGAAGCATTATAAAAACGTACACATACAGCCAATGAAAAACACAAATGCGCATAGATTTTATTTAAATTTAAATTTTGGAAAACGAAACATTTTATATGAACGCAAGTATACCATTATTGTAGCATGTAATAATATAAGTCTGTCTGGCTAGTACTCTAATAGGCTCGTCATCATAGACCATCGTGAAGGTATAGTTGTTGATTTAACTGTACAACAATATAGTCCCATCATTATAAGAGGTGACGAAAAACTGAATAAATAATGTAGTACGGTTTATTTAATCATATAGGTAGAAATTGAGAGAGAATATTCAATTAGTTGCGTTTTCGGCAGTGCGAAAAAATCAACGTTATTTCACTTTTTTTTGTTGATGATGGAAAAATCACAGTTGATAATAATTAAATAATAATTAAATATAAATTTGAAACAAAATATATTTTCAATTATATAAGCTTGGTATTTTTAACATAAATTTGTAGTTATATATAATTGATTTTCAAAAATCTGCTACTTTTGTAGTGAACTAAATTTCAAATTCATATATTTCAAGAACTTTTATATCATTTTCAATGGTACCGGCATATGATTATTGATAGACCTCAAGCTTGTTTCACGTTGTGCTATTGGCCTAATAGTTACGTGTAGGCCTAGAGCAAATAACTCTGCTGTCAGCTACTTTGTTCATTCTACCCAACGTGGACACTGGATTCAAAATAATGTGTCAGATATCCATAAATTAACCACAAATTTAGTTCGAACATATTTTTAATATTTTTTCAAAATTCATATATGTTACCTTCAAATAATGTTCACTATACATTATATTCATTATAATTTATTTTATATTCTATTCTACGTGAGACTTTGCAAGCAAATAATCGAATTGAATATTTTTCCAATGGTTATTTTATTCAATTATATTTAAATATTATTCGTTCCTACTAGCGGACTACGTACTGAATAATCGAGGTTTTTCATTGCTTATTTTAAAATATTTGAACTTCAAGTTGTTCATAACATTCTTATACGGCGTACCCATAAGTGAAGAACGTGAAAAATGGGGTACGATTTGTTTTGTAAAATTACTTGTTGAATCATTAAGAATAAAATCCCCTCATAGTCGTTAGTGAAAACCACAAAAAAATAAAATAAACAATTACATGAATTAGGCCCACTTGAATCTACCTCAAATTGAATGGTTCACTCTACCTGTTCGAAATCCCAGATGATGATTTTGATCAATTACTTCGTGCACTTTATATAAAACTATTCTTCTTTCAATGAAGCTGTCAGTGTTGTTGCTTCCTCGACGTTCGATCACCAACTAACTGCCCACTGTCGGTAACTGTAGCAGCACGACGATCGTACGCGGAGGTAGCTGATGCTCTGCGCTCTAGCCTACACCTGATCACCCGTCGTCAAGCCAACAACGGTGTCACATTAACTTACTGAGAGTTCAACTATCCTCTGCTCTACCTGACGACTACCACCCACAACATTGCCCACAACCGGGCTCAAATACAGGACCACAACCGGGCCCACGATCTGCCCCACAAACGTATAGACCCAGACGTAGACGTAGACAATAGCGAAAAGTCATAGGGAATTGTATGGAAAAGAGGCAACTGAGTTCAAGAAACTGGCAGGGATTTGATTACATAATATTAGATCGTGGTTAATGAGAAAAATCATTAATATAATGTAGAGTAAAATACTATTTCTATTTATGGATAAACAGAAGCATCTATTATGATGAGGTTTTGAAAAAGGCAATTGACCCCCCAAAAACAATACTATATCCGGTATAGTACGTAGTAAGTCCATATGACATTGAAAAATATATAAAATAGAAGCGAAACTTTGAGTAAATTATCCTGGAAAACTAAGATAAATAAGCTAATTCCCTGACATTACATTGAATAATTTCTTTGCTAATAACGCGTATTCAACAATAAAACATTTTCCTGCGCACTGCACTAATATGCTCACACAGTGTTATGGATTCAAGTTCAACACAAATTGCTATATTTTCATAAATTGTAGAGTAATTATAAATAAAGGGACGGAATGGTCGATCCAAAACCATGAAATAGTTTGATATATATATATGCCTATGTATCCCTGAAAAATAGCCTATAGCTGTTGGTGGGTGGGGCGTTGAGGAAAAATTGTATATAATATATATATAATATATAATATATATACATGTCCACAATTCTTTCAACTGTCAACGCAACAAATATGTGTGGAGTTTTCTCATTATAATCAATCTGATCAGTTATCGATCGTTCTGGAGTTGAATGTTATCATGCATACACTTGAAACAAATAGTTTTGTTTTTACATCGGATGAACTCTGTAGAAGTATCTAGAAAAAATTATAAAATACACGTATTTTTTATATTGTTGTATGATTGTATCACACAAATACATAACTATAAGCGCTTACTGCTGAAAACATTATTTGTGTGATAGTTAGGCCTGCATGCTGTTACGGAGAAATTTAATTTGCGTAACGCAGGGTGTATTATAAACAAATATTTCAGATTAAGTTATCTTCTAGATTATTTGAATGAAATTATTATACAAACAGGCATATTGAAGTGCACAATGCATTCCTAAATATAACTTATACATGTTTTATGGGCGGGGTAGGTTTGAACCTTGGCTCTATAGACACCTGAACCGACAAAAAATTCCACATAATAAATATAATTTTTTCATCCTGTCTCCATGGACCGTTATTTTGAATAAAAAATAAAAGTCCCTCTTTCGAGTAAGATTTTTTTTTCTTCTCGCAGCAGGTATAGACGATACCGTTACGGTTACGTAACCTTATCAATTCCATACTTTTTCTCATACCCGACCATACATTGATACATATTATTCTCTGTTGGGTTTATCTATCAACTAAACATGACGTGCAAGATAAGTTATTCGCTTTTTAAAAGCGCGTGTAAATATAATCTTCAAAGCATCAACATCAGAACTTCAACATATTTCGGGGATGAAATACAATATTCTTTTGAATATTTTTGTGGATAACATTTTTTTTCTAGTCGACTACTAAAAGTGAACTGTCTTTGAATGTGAACTTCTATTTTTATTTTTAAAGAATTATGTTGACGTGATATGTGAAAATGAAAAGATTATTTTCAAAGGGTTTTTACGATGATTCATTTTTGAAAGGTCAGCTTGAAAAAATATGACTTGAAAGACCCGTATAGTGGCTTAAAATACTTCAAATAAATTTCATCGTAACTTGTACGATGTGACATCCAGTTTTGCCGCAATAACAGCATTAACGCTCTACTAGATCGTAGATCGAAATCAACGTTTTCATTTTCCTCTCCACATTTTCACATACAGTTTCATCTATACTTCAAACCATTACATACTCGCTAACTGCTTAGTGGTTTCCTATTACAATTATTGTAATTACTGTTATTGTTATTGTAATTATCTATACTTGTGTCCACGGAAGAAGGCGGTCTACCAACTTAACAAACACATAATATCATCGTTATATTTGTAGAGCTGTGATATTTTTGTGTACTATCGTTTTTCGTGACGAGATTCACGCTAAGAAACGCAACTTCATCTTTCAAAAGCTTTGAATAATTAAAGTTGCACCGAGATTATGTATTATTACCGACGTGTTTACTATTATTTAGTTGGAAGACGACATTATTCATTCATCGAATCATGGATACCAGTTTATATTGGGTTTAACGACGCACTCTACTGATGACTATAAGATCTATTGGCGTCGGTGAATGATACTTGAGATGATGAGATGAAAGGTTATTTTATTATGTGTTTTTGGATAGTCGGTCGTGACGTGTTGTTACGGTAATTCCATCCCAGTATTGACCTGAATGTCAGAAGGAAACCACGAAAAAACCCTGTCAGGATGGTCGACCATGGCGGAAATCGAACCCCGGTCTCCTGAATAACGGATCAGTGTGCTAGCCACTCTACCTTTCATCTCAGTTTGTGGATACCAGTACATCAAACTGTTCCCATTGACCTTTGCTATTACGATGTATGGCATTCTGATGTGGATAACATATACAATACATATAACTCGAGTCCGATTCTTCATAAAATTATCGAGTCTGAGCCGAGTGTCTCGTCTTTTTTCAAATATAAATAATTATTAAGATGATTTCAGGCATATTAGTACAAAATTTCAACTTCAAATAATCATAATGTGCTAGTTAGTAGTTAGTCATGAATAAAGGAAAGGAATGAATAGAAAATAATAAAGGGTATATTAATTCTTATATTTATTAATTTACTCAAAGTGAAATGTACTAGAAGTTGTTGTCATGGTACATGAATTTTAAAATTATGCCCTACTTGAATATGGTAATGTGAGTATTTCAAATTTCGGAATCGGTGGCAAATTCAAAGACTCAAATGGACTCGGAAATCGAATCTACAATTACTAGTACGAGTTCGAGTCCGATTCTGGCAGAGACTCGGACTCGGAATTAGATAGACTCGCACACCCCTACTACATATACAACATGTACTCTGATACATTTGTTCGACTCACGCGTGACAACTCGTGACCTGCGGGACACGTGTGACCCTCTGAAACTTTGCCGAATATTGTACAAGAAATACGTAATTGCTATTTGTCATCAGTCTCCCTAGAGTGCCGTGAATTTGGATAGGGACGGGTAGATGCAATATTACCGAAAATACGTGAATATGAGGGGAACAGAATCCATAAAATATAATTATACTGGATAAGGGGGTTCCGATCGATTTCCAATACGTATTTTTCCTGAAAAACATGGAAACCACTTCAAAACGCAATAATCTTGAAGTGTGAATTGTAGCTATGCCATCTCTTCACAAATTATCGTATAGTATTTTATTTGATCGAGTCAATATTAAACCGTACTTTCCCAAATAACTTGGAGCTGTTTGTAGGATGATTGAGTGAACAGTAATCATTGAACCTTGGATAATTTTGATACAATATGATACTAGGAAAACACCATACATGAGTGTTTTGTGAGATGAGCTCGGAGTCAAGGCTTGATTGATTATAACACTGTACAAAAATGTAGATGAATATGATCCTCAAATTCAGTAGAGATTTCCATTGCTTTGTTTCTCCGTTCACCCTGTAGAACAATAGAAGAAATAAAGCCGCCCAAACGACACTCAAGTTTCCCAGTATGTGATTTGAGTCTTCGGTAGTCCTTAAAAGAGTATAGGTCACCACTATTTTACAGGACTTTTTTTTTATAGCTCTCCAAATGCAAGTACACTCACGGACAAATGAAGTGGTCGATCAAGCCAGATTCAAGTGCAACATAAAAAAAAATGCTCAGGTTGTACTCACTAAAGTAGCAGACAATGTACACAATGTACGCAGTTCATGTATACAGTCTTTGAATCTATTTCCTTCAAAATGAACATAGATTTTATTTAATTTCGAAATTCGGAAAAATAACAATTTTATATGATCGCGAGTGTAAGTGTTCGGCTTCAATTCCATTCTGGCACAATCGTTCCAGAGTCGTTTCTTATTTTCGGTTTACAACTGCCCTGTGCCAGATCTTTTCTTCTACACACAATGAACAAAAAATCAATACATTTCAGTTCTAAACTCACATATCCGGTTGAGTGGAAAGACTAATAGTCGAATGGAAAGTACGTATTGTATGATGAGTGCCGTACTTGTATATAGTTACTATAAGAACAATGTGTAATGCAACAAAAGTTGTAATATAGTCGTTGAAAACCTTAGCATGCGCACACCACATTATGATGTAAAAATGAAAATATCATTTACCCCCTCCGCTTTCCACCATCTCTCACACACACATGGTTATTTCTCCATTACACATTTATATATATATATATATATATATATACACTATAGATATGACATCTTGTAACCTTTTATACAACTTAATTTTAATTCAAAAGTCATCACTTTCAATTTCGCACATTTTTTCACATTCATCGTGTCAGATGTTGTATACGTTGTCATATAAGATATTGTAAGATCTCGTATAAGTTATTGTAAGATAGTACATCAAGTGTAAGTAAAGGTATATATCAAGATACCCAAAACGTCGACTACACTCATTGTTCCTGTTTGTAGTTCGTGTGGACGGTGTGGTTGATATGAGAAGTCTTGTAGAACCAAATAAATCCAGCGACATATCCGGCCAGTGCGATTTGTTTCGGTTACTTGGTCCCAGAGGGATGAAACATACTCAAGGGATCGGAAAGTGTGTCTTCTCTCACTCGATCTTGATTTCTACACAGGTATCGGTTTGTATCAACCACGCATTTACATCCGAGTGCGTTGGCTGGGTCGAAACTTACAAGCGATGCTGTATTTGGATACCAAAGACGGTCGATTGTCGTGATTAGTAACGTGATGAGGTGGGAATATCAGTCGCTAACGCAGTGAACCGTCTTTCAGGAGACTGGGTTCGATTCTCATCTTGGTCAACCATCGGTTTATCGTGGGATTTATCATTAGTGTGAAAACTGGGATGGTTCCCGTTATGGAGAGCACCTAATAAAATAGCCTTATTGCTCACCTTCCCACCATCTCATTCACCATTCCCATCCATACATTTTGATTGTAATTACACTGTGTCGTTAAACTAAATATGAATAAATAACATGACAATCATCGACTCTTACTTCTGAACACTTTCCTTTCTGTCGAAAAGTGAGTCAACGAAGAAGAGTGTGAATTATCAACAGTGACTGTCATTATATTAACCCGTTGTTCTCGTCGTTTGCGAGAAAACTTGGTGATCAATGATCATTGGAATCTTACAAAACTATATGCTCCCATCCCTGTTGTATCTAGATTAAATATAGCTTTGTTTATTGGACGTGACATATTACACGGAGGTGTGGTTTTACCTGCGATTTTTCTCTAAGAATTATATCATAAATATTTATGCTGTATAATTATATAACATCAGAACTAGATAATTATATTTCATGATCAATCAAGAAAGAGTGCATTCCGAGAAGAATCTTATGGAAGGTAGGCTAATCAATATTCTAGGAATGTATCAACAAATGATCAACCGATTGATCAGGAGATAAGAAAATCGATAATTATTTGTGAACAATTTATCATTATACTTGTATCGACGACTGAAGAAAGCTGTAGGCCAACTAAACAATTGTAATAACTTCGGTAAACAAATAATATCACTGCAACTTTGAGGATTTGACGCTTCTGAAAGACGACGTTGTGTTTGTGATCGTAAACCTCGTCATGAAGCAGCAAAATAAACTAGACGATACCCCGTCAGCTATACAAATATGACGGTGATTTTTGTATTTGTTATATTGGTATGGTAGACGACCTTCTTTCGTGAATAGGATACTTATTCTTGACTGTATAGAAATATGTAGCCAAAGAAAGTAAGAAAGAAAGATTGAAAGAAAGAAATATGTATACATGTATAAAAACACGCGGTACTCCACTTGATTGCAGTTTCTAAAGCAGTGTCTTTAGCTAGGCATGTTGTCATCTGAACTATTTCAAACTGATCTTCGTGGAAACTATGTGAACAAATACAGTTCAAGTTGGTAGAAGTTTAAGAAAAGTTCCGTTTACCACCAAGTTTTCCAAAGATAAGCTCAAGCTTCATAGTTCATACACAAGTACAATTTTCAAGAAGATCATAGTTTAAAAATTTTGGTTGACGAAATCTTCCTTATCTATAAAATGTTTGACGAAAAAAAGAAATAGTTCTCGTCTTCAAACTAGAACAGTCGTCAAATCATCCATCTACTTTCCTTTGAACACTTTTTATCTTGATTGATTCCACTTAGATTTCTACAGAAAACTTTTATAGTGCTTTACCATAATGACGGTTAACGCCCGTTTACAATGTTCAAGTTTTCATCAAATGAATGATTTCAATTTATTTTATTAAATAATTTAATCGTTTACATAAATGAAATAAGTCGAGTTCAATTCCGATGTCAAGTGTTCGTCTGACCAACCAAACGACTGTTCCACGCACATTAGATTGGCCAGTTTAATTCAACCGTTGTCTGAAACAGAATACGTTTCAAACGAAAAGTATTGAACTCAACTCTTGATTCAATCATTTCATTCAATATTTTGGTCCAATGTTCCCATTTACATAGTTGAATTACTCGAAACCAACAATTGAATTTAATGAATTTGATGAAAAATTGAACAGTTAAAACGTGCCCTTGTACACGCTTGTGCAACAACTTATGAATTATTAAAAATATAATGCCATGTAAGACCTGGTCTTGTTTTCGTCTCGTAATCGCCACTGGCCGTATAAAAGCTATGAACTTTAAGTAGTATTATCACGAAGGATCGGTGCCTCTCTGCCACACATTAATAACGTAACAGTGAATCGTGTGTGTGTGTGTGTGTGTAGGTTACCTCGGGAGGTTACCTATTTATCGCCGCGTGTGGTGTCGGAGGAGAGTTCATGACGCCAACACCTTGAACTCTAACGGACCGAGAGCAGCTCGAGTGATCTATATGGGAGTGAAGAACTACATCTGATGTACTAGACGGGTTCAATGTGTTTATGGACCACGTTGAACATATTTAATATGATGCAATATATTTTGTATTCCGGTAGTGTGGTGACACTGGCTGGGATATTTAACACTGAGACACGACATAATTTAAATACAATATTTGGCAAATGTTGTTTTGTCGAATGCATCCTTTGAATATTATGCTGGAGTACAAAATAGAATATAGAACACAAATAAAAAGGATAAAAAACATTAGCGATAAATTAGATGACCTATAAATTACGTAAACCGTAAATAATACACAAATGACAGAATGTTATAAACTCGTGAATATTATATATAGAAGGGAGAATTATTTTCTCAACATAGTTTTCGTATGAGTAGATATAATATATATATATATATATATATATATATATATATATATATATATATATAGCGAAATTGTGCGATCAATGTGCTACACGTGTAGGCCTACATCACCAAGTTTGCAGTTGGCCATAAACGCTCAAATCCACATCCATTTCCCAGTGTAATGATTTTTTATTTCGTTATTCGATACAACGTCTCCATCCACGACCCATTAAAGAAATGGTCAGCTGGGGGCAGCTTCATGCCGTTATGACATGTTACGGCCAACATTTATCCTATATGGTCTAATGTAGTAACTGAAAGTTGTCATCGCTTCACAAAGCTACAGGAATCTGCCCCCTGCGTGAGTGTCGACACGTAACACGGCAACCCGCATCACTCATACAGAAGAAAACAATTAACCCAATCAATGAGTTAATTTATTTCATTCATTCTAATTAATACGAAACGAAATGATCAATTTTGTAATACATAGAAGTAGCCTACATAGAAAAAGAGAGGAGAAAGAAGATTTCAAGAAGAAGAAAAAGAAGATCAAAATAATACGAAGTTTCAAGATTTGTTTTCCTTCCCAAAGTGATTGTTAGTATTGTTTCTAACCCTGAAATTACTACCTTTATTAAGGATCCTTGTTTATTAAATGAGTTATCTTACTTTAACTATTCCTTGGGTAGTAAGATCGCCTTGGGTGGTGCCCCGTCCAAACGATCTTGTTTTTCATTCACAGGGAACATTGATTTTGTATCAAGTTTCGATGTTTTAAAAGAAAAAATGTGGTAAGCCATCCACAATCCCTGGAATACTAAGACGAGTGGTCGAGTATAGACGAGTGGACTGTCCGAAAACACATAATAAAATAACTGTTCATCTCATCATCCCATCACCTCATGTATCATTCACCGACGCCAATAGATTGTAGTCATCAGTACAATGCGTCGTTAAACTCGATCAATATAAATAAAATAAAAACAAGCTGCTTGTGTGGACAAGAGAAGATACGAAGGACCATTAATCTTTTATTTTGTTTTAATGCTTAACGACCCCACCAACAAGGGCCGTTAATCTTACGAACATGTGATGGATTGCCTGGTAACTTTTGTTGAATTGGCCCATAGCTTCCTTCGCAACCAATTGTTTATTTTTGTGAGGAATCTTTTTGGTCGCTTTTGAACTGGCGTACCAACGAGTTGGACCACATTTTATTTATAAAAAAAATAATACCAAAGTTAGGGGCGATTGAACCAACTGATGATTAAATATTAATTAGTTAATCAAAAATAGCATATGTATCCAAGGATGATAACAAATTAATCTGCTAATATTTGCTTAATTCACTAATCACCACTTTGTACAACCGGCTCTTAATTGGTAATTGAATTAATTACCAGTTGTTAATTTATTTGAGGAATAAAATATAATACAACTTGGTATACGTCAGTTGAAGATATCCTTTTTTTTATAACATGGAAGCTTCATACAAAATCATTGCTTCTTGAGTCTATGGATGAAAGTGGATATTTGGGTAATTTTGGGTATGGATTTTCTAAATTAAAACCAATGAACTTTAACACACGGACTGCACTGTCTGTGACCATACTTTTCGCCGCATATAAAAGTCTTCAAGTTACCTATCGTAATATTTTCGTTTTGTTTTGTGTATAGATTCAACCAGGGCCGTATTAGGGTACAGGCGCCGAATATTTAAGGGGTGTCAATTTTCACTATAGCTTATATTGAAATTTAAAAAAAAATCAAATAAACTTGTATTTATTCAGAAAGAAGTGTATTTAATATTTTCAATTCGTATCGTGAGATGTCAACTCAATGAACTCATGAATAAGAAGAATATTAAAACAATGTTCAAAACGTATTTATTAAAAACTATTATGTATTTGATAATAGAAAGAGATTTTGAAGTAAATAGGGGAGAGGGGGGGGGGGAAGCGACAGTAATTTAAGGGTCCTGCGGGCGAATTTTCTCGACACGGAACCTGGCTTCAACAGGCTTCATTGTTATTCATGGTTACCGATGTTAATTTTTTTTCACTAACTCTCACAATAGGGCTATCTAGATTCTGGATTGATGTTAAATATATAAATTTGATGAAAATAGCTTAGTTATAAATTCAACACTCCGGTGGATTCTCGATTCCCAATAGTGATACATTATAGTTATCTTTGCCTTGCGGGACAAAGATATACATTTTTATTACTCTACTTTTATTACATAATTACAATTGCTGAAACTTCTATAAAATTACTATTTGTTTATTATGTCATTAACCATTTTTTTTTTGTTTTACTTCAGACTTAAATTGAGCGAATACGGCCAAGACCATCGTCTAGTCGTAAATTGCATAAGTACGGCCAAGATCATCGTCGTGTCTTGCAAATCACATAATTTATTATGAAATTCATGAATATTATTCAATCAGTCGAAATACAAGTGATGTAAGTCATAGCACATTCAAAGTTCAGACTTACAGTTTCTTTACTGTTTACAGGCCTATACACGAGATGTTATCTCACTCCAAATAGTAATATTTAACTATAGTGTGGTGTACTACTATACTGTCGGCACCAATAATACTACTGAGGTGGTTATTATGGTGCATTTTGTTGGAATCGGTTTATTATCTATAATTACAATTTATGTATAAAAACTTCCATAAGATTATACAATGCGAAGATTTAAAAATATTTTCTTTTTTACTTCAGAATAGCAATGGTTGGATTAATGGTATTTTTTTTAAAAATGGAATAGAAATAGACTTGACAAATTATTATTGTTATCATTATCACTAGTAATAACTTGGTAAATGAATAGTAATAACTAATAACAATAATATGAGTGCATGCAGTATAATGTATAGGCATAAAATTTACATTCTCGTATATCGCTCCCTCACCCTACATCACACAACACACAACAATACAGCGTTTTCCTCTATCAAAACTCTCACCTCATCCTGAATATCAATTATTCACGCCACTAATTATCTCGAATCAGGAGCCTGGAGCAGATGGACCCATGTGTTGCTTATCACCCCGCGTTAAGAATTACATCACTATCTGTCCTACATCAGTTAATTGATTCACTCTTAAAACCAACACAAACCGACTGAAACACAAATAATATTCTAATTCACCCTTGAAATAGGTCTTTCAACGCACCCTTGAGGTAGTTTTCACAGCTGACTTGTCGATGGGGGATGAAAACGGTGTGCCTGTAGTGATATGCGCGAAAAACTGCCCACTAAATGTTCGCCAAGCAAGCAAAGCCAGCACCGGATCAAAGCTACTGCATTGCGCAGGCGCAGCCACTATGCGCAGCTAACCTTCAATATTTAAAACATCGAATTAAATTACTCGTCGAACAAAACAATTCAGTTTTTTTTCGTCGAGTGTAAATTACTATACGGAAACAGCAACTAAGGATGTGAAATCTGATATTGACCACTGCATCCTGTATACGTGTAATAATAGTGCCGTATTTTAATTTGATGATTTCGATAAACTTAATACGGTGAAATAAAATGGAAACATCAATTAAAAATTGTTGTTACATTTGTAATACATTTTGTTGAGAAAATCTTGTCGTGTGCACTAGACTTGATAATCATGTAGACCGATGTATCAATTTTAATTCCATTCTCAAATTTAATTCAAGCTTCCATTACCATATATTTGTTAATGTTCAATACGAAGGTATTGTGTTATTTCACTTTGCTATTTTTGCGTTATTTAGAACATTAGTTCAGATTATTATGTAGATTTAATACATTTTGTATTTATTCATTTTCAATGTATTTTATAATTTTATGAACTACGTTTGTATCTACAAGAGCCTAAATTACTTATTGAATATATAGTTTCAATACATTTTTAGATTCCCATCAAAGGATGACCTTTGTACCTGAAATCTAATTCGAATCAGTAAGGAAATTACCAAAAATGGAACCAGTGGTTGAGGTTCAAGATGTAAGGGTTGTTTGATTTCCGTCGGATGTGAATGATGACGTATGAGCCGTAAGGGTTGATATGTGAGATGTAAGGGTGTGTGAGACGTAATGGATGATGTTGGCGGGGGGGGGGGGGGGGGGGGGGGGGGGGTGAACGCGCGACCTATTCAGCAACCGCGTACACCTTCTATCGATCCGGTTTACAAGCACTAAGATAGAATCAAAAAGTAAAGATGCTGCCTTAATTAACACCCACCGGATGATTTCCTAAGAGAACTCCATAGTTTGCTGTTGGATGAATGAGCTATGAGTGTTGCAGGGTGGGATGATGATGGTTTAAATTGTTTTATTGTTTATATCACGTAGATTTGTAAGTTTTGTAACATAGATCACGCTATCACTCAAGTTATAACTTTAATCATGTTTATTATAGATATTTTGAATACATGATTTTTTAAAATGTTCCTCTTTGTTGTTATTTAATACATTTTGAGATAGAACACATATAATAAAATATGAACATTTTTCGTTTGGTTCATGTCTTGGGAACAACTTCACTGTAGGTCTATATGCTTTATGTTCAATGTTACAAATGTTTGTTTTGTGTTTATTTATAACAAAGAATAACGTTTTACTTTATTATGTAATACGTGTCTCGAATGTCCATAAGAGATAAAATTATATTGATTTATAAATTATTTAGTTGAATATTGGATTAAAAATCGGCAATGACGTTTGAAAAAACCGCGGTATTTTAAAGTTGTTTCCTGTCAGCATAAATATATAATAATACGTGATATACTCACTTCAGAGCTATAGAACGAATGAAGGTCGTATACCGACTAAATACTTGTACAACTTTCAGTAAATATAGATATTCTCACTTTAAGTCTGATAATTTATTACTTTTGAAAGATGCAGTGCGTTTCTTGTCTTGAACCACTTCCTGAAAATTCATTTTACTCCAAATATACTAGAACAGTACAAAATAACGGTGATAATTTGCTTTTGTTTTGTTGGTAGACGACTTTCTTCTTTCACGATTTACAAAGATCCAGTCGTCAAGATCTAGTGGCTTGGAAACAGCATAGTTGCTATAAAAGTTTTATTTGTAAGGACATTGTCATATGAATTGTTGTCTGCCAGACATGGACAATATTTATTGCACATTCGTCTACATAGAAGGGTATATACATATTATAAAATTACATCGAAATCTAAATTAAACATAAATTCATTAAACTGTTTTATATAAAATTGAACATTATTATTTTGTGCGCCGATGAGGTATATCACCAGAATCACCAGAAGAATATAGTCATTAAAATTGCCAACCTGTGGACATATTTGTTGTATACTTTGTTATATAATTCTATGTTAATGATTATTTTGCATGTATAGAGTAGGCCTATAATACCAATCAAGCATCTAGGCCTTGAATGAATCTCAGAAGTTATTTTATTATAAGTATAGCCTCAATATGCGTACAGATTAAAACAATTAGAATAACGACCGGTCGTTTAATCGGTATGTTAATTGTACTCGTAAATAATGACGCGTAATTGTCTTAAACTAGTGTACGGTTGCGGTCACATAAAGTGGTCGATCAAGCTGATTAAAATATATACTGGAAAAGTATACCAACATTATTTGCACCGAAACTAGGTGACAAAGTGCACAACACGCATAGTCTTTGAAAAAATTAGCCGTTAAATGTGCGTAGATTGTATTTGAAATAATTTCGGAATAAACCATTTTATGTGACCGCAAGTGTACATATTTCTTATTAAATTATACACGCTCACAGCAGAGTCGATAAAGCAGTTCTAAACTCTCTAGCCATGCTACTTTATCGACTCTGCTTCTAGTTAATACCGGTACTAGAATATTGCAATATTGTTTTGTTTTTCATTGAAAACTTACAAATAGCAAATGGCATAGAAGTTGAGATGCTAAACTGAGAATCCTCTTGTAGCCTTCTTTGGTGTTTTTAATACAATTATTATTGACAGTTTGATAAAAGTAACTATAAATATAAATACAAATATTTGTTTTAAAATAATCATAAGAATTAAGAAATGTTTCAGAATATTCTAAAAACTAAATCTCATTTAGTAACTATTATTTTACCAACTCATTTTATTCAAATGTGCATCTTGAATTATAATAAAAATAAACAATAACATAACTAGCTTATAAGAAAATTAAAACTTGCTATTAAATAATTATTTTTAGCAAAAGATTCATGTACGTATCTCAGTAGCTGTTTATTTTCATAAGGTAGATCAAATGAATTGTTTTTATTTACCCGCCACAAGCGTTTAAGATTATCTTGGAATGTTCTAGCTGCATGAGGACTCCTACACACTCAAATGTTCCACCTCGAATAATAGAATTAATTTCACGATTTTAGGCCTACATTGCTGGAACTTTTGTGGAGAGAATATAACTTACACGTTAACTACACTATCTCTCTTGTTCGAGTTATCAGAAGATCGATTGTTGCCACCTTGAGATCGATACATCGAATTATTTGGAATATTGTTCCCTTTACATTTCAACTTTTCTTGCATTTGATTAAGCATGTCTTGCATCCGACGAATCTATATAGGAAGAGAAAATTCATATTAAAACAAGTCCGTAAATGTATGCTATATCTCAACAAATATTAATATAATTGCATAGACGATAATATAGTATACCTATCGTCTATATATGGTTCCGTTTGTAATGAAATGGCTAAATTAATAACTAAAGAATATTTTCCGCTAATCGAACCATATATTTTATTGATATCTTTTTATAGTAAATAACATTAATAAGGTGAATGTGTGCAGCTTTTGTACATTCTTTATAATTTCTCTCCAAAATTCCCTGTTCTACTAAGGACTATTAACATTTACATAATTTTTTAAAATTTTTTCAAATGATGATTCTTCCTAAGGTTCGACTCTTTCACACATCTAATTGATTAATTTGTATTTTAATCACAGTATGACCAAGTGAAGAAAGCGTTCTCAGGATTCTGGATTCATTTGCTTCATTATACATAAAATTTAATAAATAATAAAATTGGCGTTTTTGTTAAGCTGCGAGTGAATGGGTAATTTCCTGTATTCATATTTGATGAAAACAAAACATACCTTCCTCACAGGCTTGAATCAATTATAATAAAATTGTAAACTATCATGTCAACCAATAGATAAAAGTATATATCTATACGTAAGGGTGTTCTCCAACGTACCTCTTCGTCTTTCTGCAATAACAGTCGATCTTGTTCGGAGATGCCAGCGTCCAGTTGAGTTACAGAATCTCGCTTTAGTTTACTGCAAACAAACGAAATAATTACTATAAGTCCACAATAAGTCGATATTGAAGGTACAGCAGCTTAGACCATGATGTAGGAATTGAATTGATAATGGGTTATAACTTTCTGGGTTGGTAAGATCGCCCTTGTGGTGCCGTCCGTACGATCCTACCTCCCATCTTTGATTTTGTATAACTATGATTTTGTATCGGTGTTTCCAAGAAAACGTCATATCTCTGGGCCTATTTCTGTGGTTTTATTTTTCACTTTGTTGTTTGCTGGTAAAGTTTCCCTTGTGGTATTCAGTCCGAACGATCCTACGTTGTCTAAGCTAATTTTAAAAAAAAACTTGATTTACCGGTATCTTGTGGAAAACTCGTAGCCTGTGGTGTATTTGTAAGAAAAACAGGTGGACCGATTTCTGAGTATTTTCAAACATTTTTGAGCCTCAATATGAAGGCAATTGCATCGTTTGAAATCATATACATAAATCATCAAAATAATTTATGTATAATTAAATTCTGCTCACCATGAACTAAACGTGAAAGAGCTCATTATAAATGTGTTTACGTGTATCGATCATCTGTCAAACTATATATAGGTATATATAGACCTAGGCCCTATGTATATACAAATTTACAAAATATGTGATATATGAAAAAAGTTAACTATATGCGCGCCTATAGCCAATATATAGGCCTAAGGTAACTATCCAAAAACTATCAAAAAAAGTACATTCAAATAGGCGCCGTCTAGCCGTCTAGCCTATTCGTTAGGTTATGGAGTTGATGGAGTGTGATTTTCTACTTCAGATGTTTATTATAGTATTCTGGTATCAACTATATAACAGCATTATTGTTCTTTCACCCCTTATAATCTCTTGTAATAGTCGACAAATAATACTGTTTAGAGTTTAGAGGCAATTATTCGAAACATATGTCATTTTAGGTCTTTCAAAAGTAAAAATAGTGTTGACAAATATTAATGTATACATTTATTCATACGATGATAGGTAATAAGATAATGGGTGAGTCTGTTTTTGTTAATTCCAGAATACTGTGAGAAAACTGAAAAACACGGCCCTTCCACCAAAAATAAAATCGGAAATCCGAATGTTCAACTTGAGTACAAATGTGTGTGTGTGAACAATTATATGATTGATTTCAAACGTTTAAGCCTATAAAATAATCTTCGTAGATCCCTGCCCATATATTTTGGATTGCCAACGTTTGCCAACAAACGACGCAGAAGTAATGACAAAAAATAAGAACTATACTTAGAAGAATTAGTCAATGTCGAAGGGGTACAGGAATTGAGATTATCGCCAGGAGAGGATGTAAACGAAGAATCAGAGAGCGAGGAAGAGGAAGGGGACAGGGGAGGCGGGCCTTTTAGTGAGTCAAGAGAAGAGTGAAGTATTGGTGATAAATGGAGATAAGAAGAAGAGAGTAGAAGAGGGAAGATAATGCTGAATGGGGAGCAACTATTGAAGATAACGGAATTCAAATATCCAAGTAGTATAGTGACGACATATGGGCAGATAGAACGAGAGTTGACAGAGGGTGCGAAAAGCAGATTAGTTCTACCAAACGGTGAGAAAACTTTAATGGCAGGAAGTAGTACCCAGGAGATGCAAATTGCCAATGTACAAAAGCTACTTCCTGCCAATACTCACCTACGGGTCTGTGACGTGGCCGATTGGAGGACTGGAAGATAGAATATTGCAAGGTTCAAAGATGACATGTTCTAGGAGTGACGAAAATCGATAAAGTAAGGAGTGAAAAAATACGGAGAGAATTGGAAGTGGATGGGTATAGCTCATACCGGATGGAAAGAGAGCGACTACGGTGGTATGGACACATGAAAAAGATGAGTAATGAGCGAGTAGCAATGCGTGAGTTTGGAAGAGGAACAATCGGGAAAAAGAAGGAGAGAGCAAGACCAAGAATTAGATGTGTGGAAAATTACTGGAAATGATAAGTTGGGATGTGGAAGTGGAAGAATGTAGACATGTTGAAGAGAGTGAAGGACGAAGATTGCATGGTGGGAAGATGGGAAGTATGGGCGGAGCTAGTGGAGTAGAGGATGGCGAGGGGGTAGTGTACCTGTCAGGTACACTACTACCTACTTCTAAAAGCCCTATTTCTTCCCAATTTATTTACATATACCGTCGCATATATATATACGAGTGAATGAGTGTTATAGCAACTTGATAAGGGATGAAGTTGCGACAATCTGACCAAGAACTAACTGACTCAATAAATAGCAGCCTGATCAATGAGAACGATATTCACTGAACCGCTAAATGGTTTATGTGTGTTTTTGTTTTTGCCTCTTTTGGAAAATACTTAATGGCAGACGATTATTTCATGTCCATTAACCTAGCTGTCAGTGGGGCCATTAAGCAAACAATAATCGTCCGAATACCAACAATTATATCGTGTAACAAAGTAAGGCAGGACAGTCCAGTATCTGCATCTTACACCCTCTCTCTCTCTCGCTCACACCATTTCTTGCTGAACTCACCCTCTCTCTCTGATCGCTTGCTGTGAGATCTGAGAAATGCATTGTGCCCTGAAGTTTTCATAATGCACGTCTTGTGTGACGTCCTTCAAGTCTTCCATGTGAGTTGAGATCAGCATATTCCTGAGTCGATTGAAGTCGCTGTGCTTTGGATTCTCCACTAGAAACAAGAAAACATGGAAGGGGGTGCTTATAAAAATAGAGAAATTTCATCTTTACTATTTTTTTTTCATGTTCCTTGAACCAGTGTAATAAAATGAATATATCAACTCCAAGATAATTTTATGTTCTTTAATTAATATGACATTCTATTTTTATGAATTCAATCAGTTTTAAGATGATAGGTCAATGAATACCAAGAGTGTGATAAAAATGTTTGACGTATTATCTTGAAACTGATTGAATTCACAGAAATAGAATGTCATAATAATTATAGAGCATACAATTATCTTGAGGTTGATATAATTTTTATTTCCCCTTAAAGTATCCCCATCGTCTGGTCAGCAGAGTCGAGAAGAAATTTTGAAAATATTTTTCATTGGGGAAATTTAAGTCAAGTTTTATTGAACAAGTACATTCTCGAATAGAAAATGCATCAGCAACACTTTCATGAATCAACTAATTTTATTATTCATTTTAGAGGAGGAGGAGGTGGAGGAATGCAGAATCAGGCATAGGAGGAGTAGAAGGAAGAGGACTTGGGCATGGCAGACCCAAGTCGACATATTTTTTCCATACTTAACTTTGTTAGTAAAAGTATTGACAAAAACAAAATAATATACAGCGTATATATTGACTTAATAAAGGATATAATTTGTTGTTGGTTGATTTGAATAACAATAATATAAGGATATAACATTATATTTTATAGCACCTGATGAAAAGTTTAAGAAGTGAATTTCATATAATATTTCACTGGTAAACTATCTTATAAAAAAACTCGTTTTAGTTGGAAATGAAAGTCGACTGTTTTCTGATTGTCACAATGGTCACCATGGTGATTAACCAAACTTTAGGATTCACTACCACCTAGATATTTGTTGCTCTTCCTAATACCTTCAACTACCCCCCATGGGTACTGCCTCCCTCGTACGTTCTTCCCGTCAACCTCAATGATGGTGTTACTCCCGACGACTGCGAAGGGAACACACGCTTTTAGTTCCCGGTCCTGTTCCTTGAAATCCTCGTCTTCGTCGCTGTCACAATCGGGGAACTGGTATATCTGTAGACAGGAAGCGTATCACACAAGATTATTTCACATACTAAGTTTAATTTGCGTTTCGCTAGGTTTTGCTATAGGTTTCAATACATTCTGTAAGGTTTTTGTAATCTGGTTCATGAATTGAGTTGACGAACTCCCCATTTTGTGCTTAACGACCCCATCAACAGCTAGTTTATATGGAGGTACAAATGAGAAGATGTTAGACGAGTGATAACGAAAGCGTACTGTTGGACATTTTCCCAGTATACTTGATGTCAAAGATTAAAATAGAAAAATATTTCGGCAATGTTTCTCGTGTTCAATGTTCAATGTTAACGATCCTAAACTTTCATCAAATGTCTTCATAGGAAAACAATGGCTTTGTGTCAACTTTTCGATGTTGATAAAAAAATCTCCTGCCTGCATCATGTAACGTTATTTTAATCTTTGACAAGTCCAACAGTTCGCTTTCGTTATAAATATATTCGTGGTAATTTTCTTCGTCTTTTTAATAAGATTAATGCCACAAAAACGCGACTAGAACCACGCCCGAGTTTTCGAAGCAGAGCCAATTGTGAACCAAGAAAAGTATTAATTTTACCGCTGACTGGTTGAAAATTATATACGTGTTATTTTTCTACACTGTTATCACAAACTCCAATAGAATCCGAAAAAAGCCGGACAAATTGTCTGATGTAATCTCAAAATTACTGTCAAAACTAAGTCTGCTTTTTCAAATACTCTCCAGCCGATTACGATTGACTTCATTCATTATCAGTGCTCTCGATATCACCAAGTGATCTTCAAAGCAAATAACGTGATAGATGATAACCTACTCCGTGGCCCTGTTGTCCACGCCTCAAGTGTAAGATCTCACCTGTATCTTGTTGTCTTCGATCTCCGACAGAATCCGATCTTTCATCCGTCTGATCTCAGGAGCTGTCATTGTGTCCGCTTTGGCAATCACAGGCACAATGTTCACTTTCCTATGGAGTCGTCGCATGAATTCCAGATCCATCTGACGTAACCTAAGGACAACAGACGTCGTGGTATCAGAAATGTACGAGATACACATTAAAAGTTTGTGCCATCATCGGTAGCTCAGTCAGCTGAGACACCGCTTCAGACTTCAGACGCTTCAGACGTTCGAGTCCTGCATAAGGCATTGGTTTCTGTAAACGTCTTCACTCGTCATTACTTCATAGTTTCATCATCGCCTGCTCATTCGTACCCCCATATAAATCAATAACCAAATTATAATTTTGTTTTAATGGTGCGCCGCTATAAGCATGCTTATAGTGATCCCAGAAACAGCTTGGTTGTATATAAAGGTACCAATGAGCGAGTGATAATGGAGTGATGAAAATAGATGAAAATGCGTTTACAAAAGCTCACGACTACAACGAGAGTCGAACCAGTGCCCGTCTGGATCTAGATGCAAAAGCAGTGCCTCAACTGTCTGAGCCAAACGGTCGTCAATCTTTAATTTGATAGCCTACTGATCCCCTTCATGTATCCTTATGATGACCAATGTTAGGATGGACCAATCTATTGCTATGAAATTACTGTATCATAAATTATGTGAGCGAACCAGTGCCTATTCAACTCTGCTAATTAATAGATTAATACAAAAACAGTGGCAGAACCAAGCAATAGTAGTTAGTACTATCAACATTCGCATGCATCCACAAAAGAAAGAGGTCTATACCATAACGAACATGAATATTACCGCTTAATTCGTAGATAGCTGTGGTATTTTTGGATAGTTTTACCGGACTAGGCTTACAATAAAAACGCAACTGCAACTTTCCAAAGTGTTGAATAGTTCAAGTTTCAGTGAGATTATGTAATTACCGAAGTTTTTAGAATTATCAAGTTGGTATAGACGACGTCTTCTTTTGTGCATAAAAGTATAGTAGCATATATACATAATGGAACCCCAATTGTAATTCGCACTAGCTGCGCTACAACTTGCTCGCGTGCTTTCTTTGATCATATATAGCGTGCTTTGATGAGATATATAGCCAGACAATCTCGAACCCACGCCCGATTTGACTTCAGTTTCTTAAGTAGAAGCAGTTCTCAACTGAATTAATGAGCCACAGGGGCGGCTTCTATAATTATTTCATAATTATCTAAAGGACTTCAAAACCCTGAACCAAATTTCAACAAATAATGACAATATTTATTTTCCTAATTTTATAGAAAACTAAATCGTCTCAATTTAGGATATTACAATGAATTAATTTTTCCTCCTGGACCCAACCCTTTTTCATAGTTGTGACGTAGACATTACTCGATTCTGTGTATGTTTCTATACGAATGGGTAATGCCTACGTCATGACTCGCATGACCTCTTGAGGACAAAAACATTGAATACAATATCTGAAATTGGGATGATGATTTCTTCTCTAAAATTAGGAAAATAAATACTCTTATTATTTGTTGAAATCTACTTTCAGGGTTGTGTGTCCTTTAAATTGACCGTATTAGAGTCAGCTGACATCTCATGTATAATTTGAGAAAGTTCTATCTTTCAAGAATGTGATGTGAGGATTTATTTACCCGTGGCCGTAAGGAGGTACGAAGTAAAGACAGCAGTGGACCCGGTTATCCTGGATATTCTTGCGATTAACACCGCTCTCGTCTGTGAAATATTGGCGACATTGCTCGTCGATGTAGGAACAACAAGCTCGCCAACTCTCGTCACAGTTGATCGCGTCGCCGAAACCTGCGAGCCAATCAAACAACACCGTTTTCAATGCTATTCAGGAGAACGTATACCGGAATAGAGTATATTCGGCTGTGTGACATGGCTTTGGGGTTAGAGAATATTCGGCTGTGTGACATGGGCTTTGGGGTACTTTTGAATAGATGGTTGTAAATGTGGTCAGAGATTCAGGTAAGGTTTGACACCCAAGCCCATGTTACACAACCGAGTACACTTTATTCCAGTAAACGATCTTCAGGTGCCCTGCTATTCACTGGTTACGCGTGACCTTATACTTTACTCCAAAAATCGAAACCTCTATTTATCAATATAGAAATCTTGATGAAACAATCATTGTTTCCCAAATAAATTAATTGAGTTATGAACTTGATTGTGAGAGCGTTTGAAAGCGGCCGGCTCCTCTCTAGTTTTAAGATTTCGATGCGGTCTTCTAACGAATATAAATAACTGAGTAATTGTTGCTTCGCCAATTAAATCCCGTCACACGAGACGTCCTTCTTCCTGACTAAGTGACTCGCGTTAGAATATAAAAATCAGAAGAGAGGAGGTAAATCCTTCAACGTGTTGAAACCAACAGTGACATAATTAACCATCATTCTAAAACTACGGTCTGGAGCTTTTTACCATCATTTATATTACATAATAATCGGAAGTAGAAATTAAGGAGCGTACATATTTCCTGGGGTCATGGGGACTGTGGCGGCCATGTTTTTGCCAATAAGCCTTCCTTTCCCCAAATTATTATTCATTCTAAAAGCCTATTCTCATAGGTTAAAATTAAATAAATTGATAATCCATCATTATTTACATGTAAATAATACATAAACCTGTCTCTACATTATTGATAAACTAGATGATGATGAACAAACTGGATATAATGGGATATAATAATGGGATATAATTTCAAGTAGGAGAAGCAAGGAAGATTTGGAAGAAAAGAAGAAATGAAGAGAATGTAAGGAAGAAGAGATGTTTTCAGAAAGTAGATTGAATACATTTTCCTCGAATTTCAACTTTTGGATTTTTCTTTATCCCTTCTGACTTATAGATATATTTTTTACAATTTGTTAAATTAGCTATACTATATCTAACTATTACTTCGGGTGTCAAGATCCGAATGAAGACCCGTTCAAACGATCCCTTTCATCTTTTGCCTCTGTTGGGAAACAATGGTTTTATGTCAAGTTTACGAAGTTATTAAAAAAAAAAAAATCTTGAATAAATTGATGAATAACTATTGAATAGAAGTGAAGATGATTGTGGATGGAGAAACACCCAGACACGGAACTTTCAGGCACCGAGCTCAAAAAGAATTACCCAAGATTTTGTGGATATAGCCCTTAATTCCATTAATAATCGGTTATCTAGATTTCATTTCAATTCTGAATGAAGCGTCAGGGAACAGTCAGGATCCATGGCAGGATCTTATGAAAACAGGAATAAAAGTTATCTGTTATATTAACCTGGTGTGTCGACGACTGTGAGGCGAAGTTTCACTCCTCTTTCTTCAATGTCCATAGTCTTCTTCTCGATAGTTGTCGTCCTCTCAACCCGCTCTGCAAAACATGAGGCAGAAAATAATTCATTGAAAGCCGTGAGCATAATGCAAGAACAATATATATATATATATATTTATATGTATATATATATATATATATATATTAAATTTGACATTTTGAATATAGCTATATGCAGTACTAAGTACGCCTAGTAACTAATGTTATTATATATTTCAGTTTAAAATTATTTTATTACTGAAGTACATCTATACTAGACCAGCTCTTCTGATTTTAATGGATAATATGATAGTTACAATTATCAACATATTTAAAAAAGTATAGTAAATTATAACAGAATAGGAAAAGGAATTCAATGAAAGTAAATCTTCATACTCTATATAACTGTACAGGTCATGTGATGTAATGTGATAATAATGAATACCATGTGATAATAATATGCCTCAACAGAGGTTAGCCATACTAGATAAGTTACATATAACACGCAAATGAATGTAATAATACATAATGTAATATTATGCCATAATAGTTGTATCGTCAATTTTTTTGTGTTCTCCCACAACACGGCCATTCAACATATCATTCTTCTGCTCTATTTTATACGATGTTATCTAGTAGGCCTCGGCTAGTCATTTGGTTCCAAGACAATGGTTCAGAGAGAAGCTTATTCGCCTTTTATGGAAGTGTTATTCATAACTGTAGAAGCGTAACGACCAATTGTTTTTTCATTTGATATCTAGATCTTCACAAGTGTTCTATAAAGTCAGTCTGAAGATTTTATCGAGTAAAGAAAACCATAATACATGTAGCTATATACATGAATTTAAACATAGACAAGACGGTACATTAAATAATCATATATAGTTGTATATACCTTGAATATTGAAAATTTGAAATATTGAATTCGAAATATTATTCTAAAATGGTAGTAATTAATCAATATATATAATTATTTTTCTAAATGATCATGTGCAACGCCAGTAATCGAATTGTAAAGAAATGTCAACTGTTTACTGGTTATGTACAATACATTGGAAGTGGAAACAATAGATGAAATTTCTGTTTTCTTTTCAAAATAAATATGCACGGCCGATAACAAAAAATATTTTCATCATAAATCCAAATTCGTACTACGATCAGTGACCACAAGAAACATGAATAAAAGAACTAAAGGAAAACAATTGGCAAAGTCAATTGTAAAAGGAGCTAGGATTTTCACATGTTGTGTAGGCCTAATAGAAATCTCACAATTACCTGATTTTCATAAAACTTGTCAAACGTTTCTGACATCGATATCATTAAAAATCGATATTAAAAATTATCGCATAAAATACTTTTCCCGCGTGTTATGGTATTTAAAGAAATGTAATCATCAAATTCTTTATATCACCCCGACCAATTATTACTACCCAAAACTGGACAGTTTTTTGTATACGTTAGAAGATGAATCATGACTTTGATGAAAATGAATTTAACTGTAGATAGGTTTTGCCTTGCGACCTGTGGAGTGCTCATACAAAAACAAACAAACAAACAACATGAAAGAACCGATTCGGATCAAATGGATGTATTCGCTATCCCTATCGTCCAATAAAATACGATATTCACTTATTCAGAATAGTACATTTGTAAAGCATTTAGTTGAATATTTATTATTAATTACGGTGCATAATCATTATTGACCTCGATAGTTGGTCGGCATTTGTGAACAAGAGCAATTAAATGAATGGAAGAATAGTTTGTCCATGAGCTAATTGACCCCATCCCTTTGGCGGTGTCACGTGGCCATTGATTGATTGATCTTACCGCTGACATCGGGTATCCGTCGATCCTTGTAGAGGTCGCTCAGAAAGAGGCTGTTGACAATCGTCGACTTGCCGAGACCGGACTCTCCGACCACCATCAATGTGAAGTCGAAACCTCTCTTCACCGACTTCCGGTGTACTTGTTCCGGTAGCGTCGCGAACCCGATGTAGTCCCTGTCTCCCTGGAACAAGTGCGGACAAACACTCACACACAACCTCCAACAAACACCTTCACTCTCACTTGGGCTGCAATATCACTTATTCCAATAATTCACCAATTCCACCGCACTCTTGCAAAGTTTAAACCAAGATGCATTGAGGGTTGCGTTGGTTCGCCGTCTTTCTAATGTCTTGTAAGGAGGAAGGAATAGAGGTTGTATAACACCATAGAAGAGGATACTGAAGGTGCTGAGATGTTGAAAACGGAGGTTAGAAATAGAGGTTGTAGCATCGTAGAAGAGGATGTTGAAGGCGTTGAGAGTTTCTAATGTCTTGTAAGACGGCGAACCAACGCAACCGTCGATGCATCTTGGTTTAAACGTTCCGAAAACACACTGTTGCTTCACTCTCAACGCCTTCAACATCCTCTTCTACGATGCTACAACCTCTATTTCTAACCTCCGTTTTCAATATCTCAAGCACCTTCAGTATCCTCTTCTATGGTGTTTTACAACCTCTATTCCTTCCTCCTTTTTCATCATCTCAACCCCTTCAACGTACCATCTTCTACGATGTTACAACATGTATTTATAACCTCCTTTTTCAACATCTTCAACATTCTACTTCAACATTCTCCATTCATACATCGATTATCGATTCATCAACCCATAGTCAGTATATACGGTTTCATAAACTAATGTTATTGAAGTACTAAGTTATTGAATACCGGTATGCTTCTATTACCAATGTATAATCCCCTTGTAAACGCTTTGCATAAGCCACGGTTACTCCGGGATTATTGTGATGAAGTATCGCATACATAATGGATATATTAATTAGTATGATAAATATTTACTTGTATTTATCCAAACTCATTGGGTGGTAAACAGAAGATCAAAGAACCGTATTCTACAATTCACAAGTAACGTTCTATAGAGCGGTCATGGTAGAATAAACAGAATAAACGAAATAATATAGAATGCACAACTTCGCAAAATCAATATGGTTGGTATTGGTAATAGAACTTACGATAGATTTCTGTTTCTCGTTCATTTCACTTGATCTATTCATGTCTAGATTATCACTCTCTACAACACAAGTTTTCACCGAGTCGAACTGTCAGCTGTGTTTTGACCGTCCGTTGCCGCGTTTATGTCGTGATGTACTGATGGCACCGGACCAAATGAGCATGAATGAGGATGTCTTGTGAATAGCGTAGCTGTATGAGTTGATAGTATAAAAGTGGGCGGGAGAGGATTCTATTTAACTCAATCAAACCACTTACTTGCCACCATAATAATAATAATAATAACAACCTCGATTTCCTACGTAATCTGCATATAGAAACTCATGTCTAGGAGAGATTTCTCTGGAAACGATAGCAGTTGGTTCTTGGGAGATTTTGAGTTTTATGGATTGTGTGATGAAACTAATCCAAGACTTGGAATAAAACGGCCGGTCCGATACCAATGAAAAAATTTATTGATGTGTATCATATTTGTATTTATGTTCAGTAAAAAAATGAATATTTTTTTAAGAGAATATATTTTCCAATTTTCCCGCCCGGCCTAGTCTCGTGGAATTCTTTGGAATTTTGTGATCATGTTTCTCAAGAGTGTTCAAACCGATTTGGCCCCAAAACTATAGAGTTCTAAGTTGGATAAGTTTGCGTGGTCCAGAAAAAGTTTCATGCTGATCAGTCAAACCGTACGACTTGTGCAGTGCGTATACGAACACAAAAATCAGGCAAAGCTATGTACGAGTTTGGATGGAAGTCTTCGCTGTCGGCTGTCGCTCATCCAATTATCTGCTCTTCCTATATCTCATCGTTTCTATCTTATCTTACATCAATATTATAAGTATGTTCTGACGACAGTATGACTGTTGCAACCTTGCTCGGTATTTCAATATGTTTTGATAGCAAAGAAAATATTATCTAACAAGGTCGAGGTAACAACCGTTTAGTTATTACTTGCGCACGTTTTAAACTGCAATACGTAGGCAGTTCAATAATATAAGCTTTATATTTGCAGTTTTCCACATACTTGTTTTAAGGCGTCCCCAGTCTCGAAAGGGCAAAAAGCTCTCGCCCGGAGGATTTAAACACATATGTAAATGATCACAACTATTCAAAACAGTGGTACAAAATTGACAGATGCATCATGCAGACAATATTCTGTCGGAAATGCTAATGATTCTTTTTTTTTTTTTTTTTTTTTGCTTAACGACTCCACCAACAGCTAGGTTATACGGGGGTACGAATGAGCGGGTGATAATGAAACGATGAAGTGATGATAGGTGAAAGGATGTTTACAAAAACCCATGACTTATGCGGGACTCGAACCGACGCCCAACGGTGACTTCAGTTACTACCGCTAGCGATAATTGACTTGGCCACCGGGGCGGCTATTTTTTTTTTTTTTTTTTTAATAATGACATAGGTGGAAAGATCACTTGGATGTAACAGTAACACTCGATATTTTGCCATCGATTTCTACATCACCATGGACCGTTACGTGCAACTAGCAATTGCAATTTAATGTGATTGTTTATTGGGAGTACTTCATACCACGGACCCGTTGTGTCCATAGTGGCTTAACTGCACGTGCCACACCCCCTGCCGGTACTACTTGTTGGTTTCTTTAAATATTATATACAAACTTTTAGCTACAGGTTAAGGGTCAGTATTTTTTTTTTATCCTCGAACGTTTGAATTAACATCTTAAAGTCGATCTATAGCCTTGTTTTTATAAGAGGATTTGATCACGTATCAAATTTAAGACTGTTTTTTCTTAAAATTGGCACTTGACGAATAAAACAGCATTATTTAACGTTTAACAAAAAGTGAGTCCAAGTTTATTCCCCTCTGTTCTTCCGCGTGCTTAGACTCGGTATTACGAAGTCAAGTTACCCTTCTGATAGTGAGACAAATAACATGGGTAATCATAGTTATAAAACGAGTGATATGCGAAGTATATTATATAAAATCTAACGTATGGTTCAATTTCCTGGTATATGGTCTAAACAGGCTTCAGTTTATCAGCTTCCATTTGGTTCTACTTCCACGTTGGCTAATTCCGGCAATTAGTCTTCCGAAGAACTTACCTCACCAGGAGGACAAGGCAGTAGCTGTTTTGCTTTCAAAGCATCCGAAAAGTTTAGCCCAATCGGGTGACAGGAGAGACAGAATGTGGGTGAAGGAGATGGGAGTAGATTAGTTGGTCGTTGAGGACGATACTGGTGGATATGTGACGTCGGTTCGCCGAGGGCGTAGGGTGATAGTCGAGGGGACAATTGACCTCTGGTGGCGTATGAGGGTGAAGCAGCAGCAGCAGTTGTCAGCACTGTGTTCGGATTAGTTCGAACACCCGAGACTGAAGCACGGGTAGGGCTCGGCGAACGACGTAAATATACAGGCAACATTGTATTGAGATTGTAATCTAATTTCCTTATACAGTTGATACAGTTGGTATCAATTAGTGAACAGAATCGAGGGCAACTTTAGGGGAAACTTGTACGTGAAGTAAAACGTATAATTCCGATTTTTATTTTTTTTTAAATATCCAGAATTTATTTTATATAAGACACTGCAAACGATTTGAAAATAGGAACAAACTAGAACGAAAATTAAAATTCTGTTACATAATAGTGTCAATTTAACAAGTAAGAGTATATGGCACCTTAAACTGCACTATAATAACAATAATAGCAAAGAGTATATCTCTGGCAAAGATATATTTTAAAGTTTTGGTCACTGACTCGAAGCGACATGTTTTCACTACTACTCGAAATAATCAATCCACTTTCATACTAAAAAAAAATGAAACCCTTTCTCACAAAAATCTTTTAGGTGTAGTTTCTCTCAACTCCAGGGGTGAACTGAATATACAAAACAGTGTAGAGAACATCATGAGCTCATCGGTATGGCATTCTGTTGTATTTTGCTGACATTTGATCTTACATTACAAGACCATAAACACGTGAGTCTAGTAACACGATGGCATTTCGTAGAGCTTATGTGAAAAATGTCATGAACTTTAAAAGTGAAATCAATTTTAAACTCATTAAAATATAAAAAAAAATATGGTAGATATAGGGTTCTTTCTACCGAAACAGAATAACGTAACCTACTCTATTCCCCTACGGCCCTACATGATTTCTTTGTGACTTTGCCAAAATCGGGTGTTTTAATTTAAAAGAGCATTAAAGGTTGGACCACGTAGGGTAAAAACTTCCCTTTCTGAACAACCTTTCCGGTTTTTACATTATATATCACATGCATTCTACTTGTTTACGAAGTAGAACGTTCACTTTTTGTCTCAACAATTCAATTTGTTACATGAAAACATGAAAACGTAAAAGATATTTATATTTGAATGGATCACGTTTTCATTAAAGAGACGTGTTTTGTCAAGTCAATGGATTGTACTCACCTGACATTTTACCAAGTCACACGTCGGACCCACCCAGTTACAATATTAATATAAACTCTTTCTTTTGTAAGCCTCAAATTGTATACCTCAGAGTAATACTACCATTAGCCTAATGAAAAACACTCTCTACTCGAACCGGTGAGTGAATGGAACACGAGATAATGATACTAAGAGCCAGCTAGAGCGTCGTGGTGGCTGACGGATCGATAAGGGAGGCGTTGTACTCTTCTATTCCCACACACGCTTTGCCGGGGACTCAATGGAGGGTGCGATACAAGCCTCGAAATCGATAAAGCAAACTGTTCGGCTTGTGCACGCGCTTATGCGTGTACGCACTTCCTAGTTCCTACTATATTACATATGAATACGGCTATTATTATATGTTATGTTCTCGTATAATGTACGCGAAAACGCTGCATATGCGTCGTAGGTGCGATCTTGTTTCGTCATATGTTGCGTTTTCCTTATGAGTAATGAGTAGATAATAATTACAATAACTCGTTCAAAGAGAATAAGGAACAGGAATTAATAAAAAAAAGTGCTTGTATATATTTTATGCACAACATGACTTTATTGTAAAATGTGGACAAGGACATTTATAACACTTCACCAACTTAGACAATCACAATTTCCAGTACAGTAGTCCTACATTTCTTACATTATATTCCACATTGTATACTACTTTTAATCCAATATACACTTTGCATAAATATGGCACATTTTTTCATTTCTTACTTTAGTTTATAGTGCTAATCTGTATACAATTATAAAAATATGCAATCGAATATGATTTTTGATACCACTGTCCACTGATAGTGGTAATTTTTACTGTTTTAGCAAAATGTAATATTGTAGCTAGCTGCTGCAATTCTATCCAAATTTGTGTAATGACTATTAGTTGAAAGTTTTGCATGGCAGGCTGTTATGGTACAAATTGTATACATTTACAAATAACAAAGAGTACTGATAGGCCTACATTTACAATGCGTAATAACACCACAACATGATATTCGGACAAAGATAAAATTTTACGTGGACGTGCAAAAATGGATAGAATGAAAATATATGTATTGCCTTAATATATTGTAAAAAATTAAATATGGGAACAAATTAAAATGTAAATAAATTGTGTAAAACAAATCACATAATAATAATTTATATTAATTATTATTATTATAAATTAAACACCCAAATGTTGTAGTTATGAGGTGGTGTTATCATATTGCTTATTTAAATTATGAATATCACTAACCCAGAGATCTTGACTAAATTAGAACAACAGATTTCATGATTGATTGTTCATATTGATACAGTCACAAGTCTGGAGCATACAAATCGACAACTGCTTTCTTTTTCACTGACTAGAGTACAGAAATAGTATAATACATAGACAATTAAGATATTATTTATAATATATAGTAAATGGTAACACATTTTTAAATTACAATTTACAACACTTTTGGACTAGTTAAAAGTGATAGAAATTCGAATTAGTACATATAATGCAATTCAACACCAAAAATGACTGTGCATTATTTTTAATGAAAAGATCATATTTCATTTTCGTATCTGTGTGTGACAACATATTTGTAAATTTCATCAATGTGCCAGTATTTTCAAGTAAAACATTAAATTTAGTCTTAAAACAGTGATTGCAAATAAATGTTCACAGTTCAGGTGATATTTCATCAGTCACAACTAAAATGGTGTTTGCACCATGCATATAAAAGAAGGCAGCTTTGTAACCCTGGGTACACTTATAAAGTGAGTGTATTTATGTTCTAAAAAATATTAATTGTGCAAGTACTCTAGCGTACATCATTATACTATGATAGTTCAGAGGCGTTTAAAGCGTTTCTCATGTGCAGAGACATAGGTTAGTCTATGTAAACTGGTACACCTAACAAGAGTAGGCATATAGTGGACTTTCATGTGACACCAGAAAATATCATTTTATATTAAACAAGTACCAAAAACATCTGCTAGCAAATGTCAAAATTAGGATTCTTGCCAGCGATGGGCACGGATACTTGAATATTGTATCACAGTATAAGATACTTTAGATTTGATTATCTAAATTACAACAAGAAATCTTGAAAGAGATAAATTACAATCTACTTTTAGTGGAAATATCTTATCTGGAGATACATGATGCAAAAAAAATCCCTCCAACTCACGAATCACAATTGAATAATTCAATATGGTAAACATAATACGTTTGTATCAACGTTATAAATTGATATTGGTATGAGCATGACTATTTTTTCAAAATGTTCTGAATTCAACTTCTCACATAATAGATATAGGTAGATCAACTTTATGATTTTTTTTGTGAAAAAATAGGCCTATCTATAGATCTTTTTTAAAATTATGATAGAAGATATACTTGGATATGATGTATCTAGCTATATTCGCGATATATAACAGAAAAAATTAATAAAAAATAATATCTCAGATGCATGTATCTTAGTTAGTGCCCATCTCTGACCAAATATTCTGAATATTGCAATTTTCAAAGCTAATACATTTGGGCCGAATTTAAGATCTTTAACACATTCAAGGCATTACTAAAAAATTGGATCTATTTATAGATACACAGAAAAAATGGACAAAAATATATCATCTCAGACTAAGCTAATCTCTGACCAACTGTACATTTGGCCTACACAAAAACAAGTCACAATTTGTTTAAGAATTTACTCCGCATGATAAAATATGATTGTTCAACTAACGTAACACTATCAAATCATTACGACAAGAGTAATTAACACTTTCAAACACACACAAAATAACAAGCATTAATTCAACAACTCTTTGGTACAGATATAATAATATCAATCTTGGCCTTTCTTATATATATATATATATATATATATATATATATATATGTATCATTTTTACAATTACTATTTTATACTATGTAAATAATGTACATTCAATTCATATAATGAAATACTTCATAGTAAAGCATTTAAATAGAGGCCCTGTTTATATCGGGACCAGCGGAGGGTCGAGAAAACTTATTATAATTCAATTTAATTTTGTGAAAGAGGTATAAGCATCCTACATGAAATAATATTGCTTTCTATGAGATTAGGAACAAGGAAAGATGCAATAACGAGATTGCATTAACATTCCATGGATAACTACAAACTGCTGTGCTTACTGAAATTGAGGATTTTCCTCCAAGAAGGTCTTCAACTTTGACGGATAATCTGTCATCACTCCCGACGCGCCAAGTTCAAACGCCCGTTTGAACTCATCTTCGTAGTTCAACACCCATAGATACGTCTGAAACAAACAAAACTCGGCGATCTTTTTTTTTTTTAAATAACATCAAAACTTGATACAAAATCATTCTTTCCCAATTAAGGCTATAGATGGAAGATTATATCGTTTGAACGGGGCACACGATCTTACCACGCCAAAAAATAATTCAATTTATCATATTTATCAATTTAATTCAATCAATTCAAATCATATTTATCATATTATGATCAATATAGTTGAAATTCAATAGTGAGTAATGGCCTATAGATATTATAAACCACGCTAACTAGGAAAACTTCACAGCCCAAACTTCTTATTAATCTAGTTTAAATGCTTATTTATGCTTATTAATGCTTATCAATGTTATTTACCTGAATACCACGCTTCTCTAAATGTTCAAATAGCGACTTCTTCATGAGGAGAAAGTCCATGGAACGCACGAGAAAGGTGTGCATCGGAAGGTACGCAGCACTGGGATTATTTTTCCGTCTATTGGAACAAGAATGGGATAACTTCGTCTGTAAATATCTATTCAAATTTACAATATTAAAGCAATGAGTTGTAATTCATAATGTTCAAGTATATCAAGTCCATACATGCCTTATGTGAGATCAATTATTGTTACCTTAAGTATATTGATGGTAGAAATATTTCTAGGTGTGTTTCTTTGATGGGTAGAAATGGTAAGAGGCCAGTATACATAAGAAATAATAGTTGTACCACTCTTTTCATTGAAAATAGTAAATGGATGTCTGGATTCTGTAAAAAAGAAATCATTCAAAGTGAAATTACCCAGAATACATATTGATAAAACATAAATTTGCTAAATTGCAGCTAAAATGAATTTGAACATCGGTTTAGACCAAATTGAATCATACATTTTGGTACTGGTAATGATACTTATTTTATAATATATAATAAAAATTACACACCATTGTAGCACAAAAAATGAATACTGGTAATCAAAATATGCATTAATAGCTTTTAATCTAATTTTATTTTAACTTGGTTTATCTTATGTTATATTCAAGCTATATAATTTGATGTCTTTCAAACACCTTTCTATCTAATCTTATTCTATCTTATTTTACCGTGTGAATGTATACAGGTTGATTTGTTGGCTTAATATTCATACCTCGGCAAAACATTTTCTAGTAATTTGGTCATTGAAATTGCCCCATACTGTGTATTCATGGCGGTCATACTTTCTTATTAGGTCGGAAACTTTCTTAATTAGTATATCATCATTGATCTTGATGTCTATATTGATGGGTATTGTTGGAAACTGCTCAAACACTTCTTGAAGTAGAACAAATCTTCTTTCGTCTTCAACTCCAGTGCCAATGAATGTGCAATCTAGAATTAGACAATATTATAGCTGCATTATTGGCACACACACACACACACACACACACATATTTTTATTTTAATTGGAGTTATATTAAATTCTGGATATATTTTAACCTGCCATGGAATATGTCTAAATAGTATTTTATTGCATTTTCAAAGATTAACTAAGTTTAGAGTTATTTTGTGGTGGGAGTGCAAATCAAGAAAAATAACAAAAATAACAAATAAAAGTAGGCATACCGGTATGCAAAATATTTAAAAATGTTATTCTAAAAAATGCAAGTCCGGCTACACTGCTATACAAATGTAAGCACTATTCAAGATAATTCTAAAAGTTCTGAAGTCAAAAATCCTTCCATGCATGAAAATGCATGAAAACTTGATAATAGCTGGTACAGTAAGCTCTATGCACACTGATTAAACTTATTTAAATACCGTCACTACATTATTTAAACGAAAGCTACTAGGGAATTAAAATGATGTTTTTGATCCAAATTGGCAAGTCATCCTTACTAGTTACCATTAGCCACATATATCAACTATTGATACCACTCTACACAAGGATGAATGAATGAATATTACAAACACATTCAGACACACACACACAAATATATATATATATGTGTGTGTGATCGAAGGTTTTCAGGGCCGACGGTGGGTGGATAGGCCCATATATGTATATATATATATTGGATAACATCGATTAATTGAGGATCAATTGAAGATCAATTCGCCCCTTCATAGATTCTGAAATTAAAAGATTCATCTTTTTATTTATTTTTTGTTCCAGTTTTATGAGAACTTTTTTCATTCGATCAAATTTTAAGAATTGAAATATTGCATCCTTGCAATCCCATAGATATCATAGAGTTGTACTACTACATGATGTCTATATAAGACTATACTATTATTTCTCTGTTGATGTCTGATGATCTTGATCTCTACTGCCAATACAGACAATACTTTCATTTGGATGAACTTTCATTAGATCACTCACCAACGTATAAATTATTTAAACTAAAACTTCTGAATCAGATCAGTTGAAGATAATTTTGTGTCACCTTGTTGATCACTAACACACATATATGCCTACAGAGAAAGAGATTGTGTAAATAATATACCTATATAATATATAATATAAATAATAAAATACCCCCCCCCCCCTTCTCTCAATCCAGTTGCCAAATGCTCGAGTAATTGTGGTTTTCAGGAGTTCACAAAAAGGCAGAAAAATATCGTTTTTCAATCGATTATAGGCCTACCAATTAAATGTTCAATCTTGGTTTTCCGGGATAGATTTTATCTCTAATATACATTAAAATTTCCTTTAGTAGCATGCACAATAATTTAATGAGAAATATTTTCAAAATATTACCAGGGTCAAAATCCATAGGTAATTCTTCCTTCAGGAGTGGGAGATCCTTGAAATTCGTCTGTGATATGTTGCAGTCTGTACCCGTGCATCTTAAAAGATTGTGGTCATGTGATATGACAACTTGTCCATCCTTTGTGAGATGGCAGTCGAGTTCCAACATATCTGTGCCTAGTTCAACAGCTCTAAAAATAGACAAGTCACTGTAATTGTCACTGTGAATTAATAAATTATTGTAAGCACCCCAAACATAAAATTTAAGAGTCCATGCTGTAGTTAGTACTACTCAGGGCAATGCAGGCCAGTAGCCAATCACAATCCAGTTTTCTTGTAGCGCTTTCTACCAGTGTGGGGAGTTACTACAGGATGAGGGGTTGGAAGGTGGTGGAGAGGAAGATTGGGGATAACTTTGACTTGAAGTATTACGTGTCGTCTATGCTAATATAAATAATAATATTAATCAATAATTTTATTTTTATTGTATTTTTACGAAAGACGTAAACAGTAGGCCTAGGGGAGAGTATGAGTAATTTATTATTTCATATTGCTTACCTGCGAAAAGCTGTCATAGTATTTTCATAGTTTTCTCCCGCTCCTAAAAATAAAGATACAACGTTTTATATCACTTGTGAAATTTGATAACAGAAACGTCAAGTAATTTAGGCCAAATGTGATTTATAAATTACTCGTCATTCACTAACCTCCTCGGTGACTAATATGACGACAGTTGAATTTAACTTGCTTTTTCTTGTGAATCCATAGTGGATATTTAAACAGCAGGAACGAAGTAAGAACGTAACCACCGAAGATAGCAAAATACACCATCGTAATCGTTGGTGACCGACTGTCAAACACCCAAAGCGCAAACTGTCAAATTCAATAATGAAGCAGCTGCTTTTCGTACTGCTCTCATTCAGCAAAATACTACAATCAACAAATCATTATTTTATATTTGTGCGCAACGCAATATCGTGCACAGCCTCGATGTACTTCGGAGTTCCCGCAATACGGAGTCAATATTGGGAAGGCTGTGAGCGGCGCAAAGAACAGCGGCGCAGGTGTTTAGCGGTCTCTAGCAAGCCGCATCTACGAATTGTGAACGCTTAAACCGGCATTTAATAACAAAGTTGTTGCTTCTTCCTTTGCTGCCTAAACTCAGGTATTTACAAACGTTTTAAACACATTAGGGTATCGGCTGTTTAGCCATGTTAGCTACTTATCCTCTACAAGCCTTAGGTAATTCCTATTCCAGCCTTCAATCAGTCGATGCCTGGGAAAGGTTTAGTCTAGCCGCGAAGGACATGATGCTTGTTGCATGCAAATATTGATCTTGGGTAGCATTTTATTCGGATGCATTCTTCTAAACCCAATCCAGGGCTGATCATCTATCTACAGATTTAGATACACTGTACAGAGATGTGTTTATCTTGCCTGAATGGCTTAACAGACCCTCCCACCATGGTCCCACACTGGACTGGAGCTTGGACTGGAGCTTGTAGGCCTAGACATTGAAACTCAATGGCCCCTAGGCTTAGGCCAAAACTAATAACAGGGGGAAAATAGATCGCGAAGCCTTCGAGATACATGATTTGGGTCAACATCCCTGAAGAGTCATTCTGGATTTATGCAGCCATGACAAATTTGAATTTGCATAATTTTATTATTATTGTACTTTTTTGTTTGTTCAGGCCTAGGCCTACTTTTACAATTTGGCATAGGCCGAGACTTACTGTTATTTTTATTTCACAATTAGGGCTTGGCTTATGCAGCGTAGTGCATTTTCCTTCCAAAAAAAAATCTTTTTTCTTTTCAGAAAATTTCCAATTAATTGAAACTTAGGCTATATCCAATGTAATTCAATTAATTCACTTAATTTGTTTCGATGAATTTGTTTCAATGATTTTCATAAAAAATCGTTTGGTTTCATTTAATTCATTGAACATTTTCAATGCAAATTAAAAATTTTACTGAGAATTTCGAACATCTTTCCTCATTTACTTTTCAAATGGGGCACTTTCAAATGACTTTTCAAATAGGACAGTAGGCCTACAAAGGTGTTCTGGGCGCTGGCCCCAACTACAGTTGATTGCCAAAAAGTCTACACATTTAGTGGCAATCTATCGATGTTCAAAAACGTTTACTCAACCCAGTTATTACTAAATTATAGGCCTACTCATCATTTCTACTTTCATTGCAAGTTTTATTATAATGTAGTGGTTCAGCAACTTGTTTTAGTATCGTTGCGAGTCAATTCAAACTCTAGTTTCATCTGTAACAATTCATGCCACTAAAAAATAATTATTGAATAAAATTTAAAAATTTCAAGCTTTTGAAAATTTTAAACAAAAAAATTATCATGAAAATGTACATCACTGCGACTGATTATCATTGTGATATGACCTGTGTACAAAAAAGCTGGAGTCAATCAGACATATGGTAATCCTTGATCGTGGGGATATTTCTGAAACTGGTCTGCATCACAAAAACCGGTCTGACTCGCTACCTCACCAACCCTGGGACAATAGCTGCAGGCATACTGAGGGTTCAAAAAATTAATCAACTTCACATCATAGTTTGTAATAGGCCTACTGTATTGGGAAATCCAGATTTAACGTACGAGATGCTACTTTCAGTTTGATGTAGGCCTATATGGATTAAACCTTTGTTTTCGGCATCTCACTGACTTGAGCTAGTACGCAGTTCAGTTTGGTATAGGGCCTACCTAGCTGGCCTACTTGGCTGCCATACGGTTTACAGTGATTGCTTCTATTGTTGTCATAAGCTTGAAGACAGGTACCAGTACTCGAAAAAAATCCAATGTGGCTTGAGTTGAAATAGAAAACATACATACTGGGTAGGCCCTATATATTTCTCAAAATCCAGATAACCTAAATTAGATTGGGCCAGGGGATGTTTCCACCACTTCTTCTAGGGCAGTTTTCTTCTCAATCGGTCCTGCCAGTTCCGACTTCTTCTTCCTCTTTTTCTCTAAACTACCTTCCTCTGCTTCTTCTGTTCTTCCTACGAGTACCCTCCATCGTTCTCTATCCTCCCACCATCTGTCGTCTACCACTTCCTCCCATTCTTCTCCTCGGTTGACCACCCCACGCCTTACTCCCTCTTACCACCTCTCTCTTGGTCTTCCAACTCGTCTCTTAGCTCCATTGTTTTCTGCTTTCTCAAACTTGCTCTGGGTATTCTCTCCCTCTCCATTCGTCGCATATGCCCGTACTACCTGAGTCTCTCTCTTTCCATTTTCCAACCACAGAGAACTATGCTACGCCTACAATGTATATATATAGGCCTATACCGGTACCGGTACTACAAGTCAATGACACAGAAACTCTTACTTTTAAAAGTACCGGTAATGGAAATTATATTCATAGGCTCCTATGTCACATTCAAACTAATCAAGTCTTTTAAATCACAAATTTTTGCTCTTTACCTGGTAGCTACAAAACGGAAGTTAGAGGTACGTATAATTTGATACTTTTTTCGTATTAATGTGAGAGGCTTCGAAAAATGACTGTTTGACATGCGAGGTGTGACACAGTGTGACATTGACGGCTAAAGAACACCATCCCTGTTTTAGAAGCTTTGTGCAATATTTCTTCTCATTCATACATATGGGCCTAGGAGTAATCATAAATATCTGAGATAAAGAAATATAATTTTCACTACAGTACCGGTACCTTATTGATGAAGAATCAATTGTTTTTAATAATATTTCAAAGTGTGAATGTTATGCATTAAATTGATAAGGCCTAACATAATGCTCATAATTACTCCTGTTTGAAATAGACCTAACTTGAATCTTCATTCATGTGCAGATTCTAATGGCCGCAACCAACGGGACATCAGCTGTAGCAACAGACATCAAGATGACACAAGAGCCAATGGAAGTAGTAGACTTAGTTGTGGATGCCGTTAATGGGATCAAAAAGGAGGGTGCTGAAGATGGCCCAGAGCCCCCTAAATCTCCTGGAATGTTCAAGCTAAAAGTTAGCGGTCTTCCAAAATTTTACCCCTTGGGCGAGTTTAAGAAATTGGTGAAAGAAGAGCTTGGGTTAGCTCTGAGCTATGTTCGTTCACCAAAACGAGGCAATCCGTGGCTACATCTTACATTTGCCACCGAAGAAGAGCAACAGAAAGCATTGAAAGCTCTTGACCAGTTCACATGGAGAAAAAAAGTTCTGTCTTGCATTGTGAGTTGTTATTTCTTTAATGACTATAACTCGCTATGTCTGCATAGACCTACACATAATGTGTAGAGGCATAAAATTATAGCATTAATAATTTTGTTTTTCTAGCATTGGCCATTTTAAAAATAGCATCACTCAAATTTAAAATTAGTGATAATTTAGCATCAAAATTTTTTTGGACGAACATGAGGTTTCTGGGATGTAAATGATGTACGCAATTATTAGAAGCTATTTTCGACATATTCTTAGCTTGAGCAGTGAGCAAGTTTTATACATATAAGCCTACACATTGATGTCTATCAATGCCCCTCATTCAAATACGTCTTGAACGGCACTAACTAAAATAGCATAGTAAATAAATGCCACAGGCCAACAAATGTTGATGAATAAATATTCTATTCCAACAAATTGGACTGAATGAGTTGGAGTTGTCATACCACTTGCATCTATTTTTTTTTTTTTTTTTTTTTTTTTGAAAAGGATTGTTATTGACAATGATTTTGTAAAAATTGCTATTTTCTTGCAAATAGCACTTATTTTGTGTAAATGTTGACTTATCGCCGTAAAATGCATAGGCCTATATCGCTCAAATAGCGAAAACGAACTTGGGCTTGAATGGTTTTGACCACCACAAAACATGAAGAGAGAACAACAAATTATGGTTTCAAATGACTTATCAATTAAATCTTGATTATAAATATCGCCTATAGCTAATGCTAAAATTTCGTGCCTCTAATAATATGTATGTTCCTTTTATGTGATACCATTCAGATATTTATTTTGTCTAGCTCTAGTGGTATTAAAATGGGTACACTTGAAAATGTCTGGTATTTCATCTAACATTATGACTTTCTTCAGACCTAGTTTAATAACCTTAAGCTGTCCTTCCGTGTACGCGGAATTCCGCTTTTGCTTAGCAATAAAGTTGGGCAGAACTCAACATTCAGCACTCGTCACTGATTGGTTGTTTTTCCTACATGGCGGCTAAAAAAACTTGGGCTAATTCAGCCTTGATGGAAGTCTAGCTTTAGGCTAAAGTTGAATATCTTTTAAATCTCCTATTATAATATAGTATAATGCGTATCGAAAAGGTTGTGCAGTAACATCTTTATACATCTGTAATATAGCAAAGCTAGTTAGTACATTGTGTTGATGATCGTAGACCTACGGTACTGTCGAAGAGACTATTTCAGTCCTCAATACCAGTGCAATTGTCTATTTTAGGTATTAGCAGCAGATACCAATGGTAAACGGAAGCCCGAGGAGAGTGCAGGCGATGACAACGATGCTAAGAAGGCCAAGCTAGACATGACGGTTGAAGAACGTGTTTTAATGGTCACCATTCCTCTACACAACGTTCCGTACGAGGATCAGCTGAAGAAGAAGATGGACGAGTTGAAGGCGCTTGTTACTCGTCTGGGTGACTTGTTAGTGCGGCGCAATCCTGTGCTCGGCGGCTGGGTCGAACAGCAACGAGAGAAGTACGATGGTCTCCCGTTCCAGCTAGACGAGATTCTCCCTTCGCCCGTCATAGACGCTTACCGTAACAAGTGTGAGCTGCGAGCCGGTAAGTTTTATCAACATGCGACAAGCAGAGACGTGTTCAGAAAGTTGGGTGTACTTTGTTTCGTGGTTTTATTAGTAGAAAAACTCAATGTAGTGCGTTGTAAGATGAGGGAGATATTTGTGTAAAATATATTCTAAAACTATACCCATATTCAAACTATCGATCAAGTCACTGCCTGTATTGTGCGTATCTAATTGATTATAGATCCACCTGATGATAATTTTAATCGTTATAAATCTTCACATACTTGTGAATAAATTCCATAAAAATTTGAATTTTTCCATTCAAAATAGTAAATATCTACTGTCACATGCAGCGCAGTGGTTAACGCGCTTGCTTCGTGTGATCCAGGAGGCGAGGGGAATTTCAAACCCAGTTTGATCCCCGCCGCCGACCATCTTTACAGGGGTATTTCATGGTTTCCCTCTGTAGTCTAGGCTAATGTCGGGATGGTTCCTACAATAAGTCGGCCATGACTGCTTCCTTCCCACTATCCTTCCCATTACCCAAGAACCGTCATCTCATCATCCCATCATCTCATTAATCATCCATCCGACACCATTAGATCTGCGCTATCATCATGTTTATTGTTGTATCACATGCCAAGAATTGCAGAATAAAATGAAATACATTTTATTTTATAACAGTCCCCACGTCGTTGAACCCAATATAAAAAAAAGGAATCTTTTCCAATTTTTCACTCTGGGCTAGGCCCTACGCTTACAAAGTTTTTCAAAATTTCAAAGTAGTTTTTACTTTGAAATTGTCAAATCAATTGTGCTCCCAAACTGTACAGTAAGAAGTTACCGGTAGATTATGACGTAACATGAGCATGCCAAGTTTCATATTCTCATCATGTTTTTGTATTCACATCATGTTTTTGTATTCTCATTTTAAGATATAGCTAGTAGTCATACAAGGCTGTATCAATTTCATCTGACTAGCCTTGCTGTATTTCATTCAGCTTAACATTGTCATTTCATGATTTATTAGTGTAGGAGGTAGCTAACGACTATAGGAGGCCTATTTCAATTCCTGTCATGTTCATTCCTTTATAGTGTATACCAGTATTGTGTGTACATATAAATCCACGAAATAATTGAATGAAGAATGTTATTTAATACTTATTTCACAGTATAGAAAAACAGTAATACACGAAATGCGAAGAGTAATATTTCTTGACATTAACTGATGGATTCCATTGAAACTCCTCAGTATACTAATTCACAGTCTTTCTCTGCCGAAATTAGCCAACCTGTTCTTGGGTTAAAGGCCATAATTTATAGAGACTGCGATGACGTCGTTTTGTACAATTTATGTGTAACAAATGATAACTTGAATGTTTACGCTATTAGCGCACATAGTAGAGTCATGATTAGCCCCTGATTGTTGTGACAATAGGGCTAAATCCCGACACGCAAGAACGCACTGTCGGGTGCCGACTGGAATACTTCAAGGAGGGCAAAATCGGAGTCGGACCGGCAGATTCCTTTAAACATTTGCCCCAGCAAATCAGAGAGGCCGTGAAGGTAGGCAACTACAAAAGGCCTCTGTTGCCATTGGCAACATGCCGATTGCCAAGTCTCATTCTTTATTTACATCATCGGTTGTCTTATCCGTTTGATCGAATTTGATCTAGTTTCATGTGTCAGTACCGGTAAAGTGTGTATTTAATATACTAGTACTATGCCTACTGACACTTTGTTACTTCAAACGCGTTGTAATATTTACTACAAATTCACTTGATACAGATTATAATGCATCTTGAATATAAATTTTTATATTGCATGCCTAAGTGAATCTAGGGTAAACACAATGTTTTATATGTCTTATTCCATTCATGCAATGAGTGGATGATAGCTTATAAACTTGTAGCTTTGGTGTTGGTTTTAAGCTTATACAGTGTCAACATAAAGCTTGACCTTTCAACATGTAGCCTGCACAAGTGGGGTTAAAAGTAGAACCGATTCGAAAAATTCAAACTCAACCATTCAGTAACTGGGTTGTAGTTTGATTGTAACTGGCAGCCAGATAATCAGTGTTCCCACGTTCTTAGCCGTTGTGCGCAGAGAAAGCGATAAAAAGTCATTGAATGCATAGCTGAATACCTTTGAATCATTATTGAAAGCAAAACTATTTCCAAGTCCTTTTCCCGTATTGACAGAAAACGTAATATCAGAATTTGTATTGTGTTCCATAAAATGAATAATCGGTGCAGATCTTTCGTACATCTAGTGGATAATTGCTACGTGCTGTACTTACATTAACTTCCGAATAATAACAGAAAATCAAATAAATTGCACTAGCAACATATTTTTATAGAGCACCGTTACATCTCAATTCCAGTGTCAACAAAAAATATTATATAATAGAGGAGTTATATGTATTGGGTGATTTGTTGCGTCGTGCAAGATGTAGAAGAAATCCTCGATGTTTCGGTCTTTGTTGAGACCTTTTTGAAGAGTGTCAGTCCAGCCAGGAAGGAACAACCATCTCGGAAGAACGACTGAATGACGGATAAATTGATGGATTGTTTTCTTCTCCCTTTCAAACTGGACTGATACTCTTGATCAAAGCTGCTCCGTGTCTCAGTCAACTATCGCACTGCAGTAGAAACTGAAGTCAGGTCAGGCGTGGGTTTGAGTCCCGCATAAGGTATGGGTTTTTGTAAACGTCCTTTCACCTATCATCACTTCATCGTTTCATTAGTACCCGCTCGTTCGTACCTCCGTGTAACCTAGCTGGTGGTTTGATCGTAGAGCAACAGTACAATGAAGAAACTCTTGATCAAAGTCTCAACATGGAGGCCAAGAACGTCGAGAATTTTGTCTACATCTTGCACGACACAACAAAATCACCCAATATTCAGGTTGCGAACGCCTTGAACATCTCATCATTCAATATATTCTCATGTAGGTTTAAACCTTAAAAGATATTTCCTTGTTACTCAATTTATAGTTGTACTCTCCTGTACCTCAGGTTCACCATCATTGCATACAGATGTACTCGAGTGTTGATATATTGAACGTGTAAAACAGACTGTTTCACCTGACATGTCAGCTTATTACCACGTATTTGTTGATAGATCTTCCAAGATTACATCCGTGCGTCTGACAAGGCGCCGTTCATCGTTGAGAAGAATGAGGGCTACTGGAGACACCTGGTGGTTCGTTTGACAAGTAATGGAGACTTGATGGTCGTCGTCGTGCTTCATCCGCAAGAACTTACTCCGGAAGATCTGGAGAAAGTAAAAGAGGATTTGAAGGACTTCTATCTCAATCGTGAGGGGAAGGCGTGTAATGTGGCTTCACTCTACTTCCAGCAGTTCACGGAAAAGTAAGCCTTAGCACGCAGCTTTCATGGCCTGCTAGTTGATTTGTAGCCATTTCCGGTAGAAACTTGTTCTGGTACCGTACCACAATTCATAAAGTATATTTCCCCTCGACATAATGACTATGTTATATTTCAAAGTGTAAATGTGTTACATTGGGTGTTACATGATCTTGTAATCTTTATATACCATTTGAAGGAAATTTTAACATTTGAATATTGCGTACTTAGGATTGTTCTCTTTTCCTAGCCTTGTACACTTGTAACACAAAGACTGCTGTTGTCAGGTTGGTGGGTGTTCCTTTGCCGCAACTCGAACGTCTGTTCGGTAAGACTCATCTCGAGGAGACACTGCTCGGCATCACGTTCCACCTGTCCCCCTCGTCCTACTTCCAAGTGAACACGAAGGGTGCCGAGGTGCTGTACAAGGCAATCATCGACATGGTGGATCCGACGGAGGAGACCACGGTGCTCGACCTCTGTTGCGGTACTGGCGGCATCGGACTTTGCATAGCCAATGTAAGCCCAACAGTATGCCTATCTAACATTTTGTGAAGTTCTAAAGTTAATATGCTTAGGGACAATCTTAGGAGATCTATAGTTGTAGATATTTCAAGTCAAATTGTAGCCTTAGATGCTTAGTACACTGGGGAATAAATTACTCCAGTTGTGAATTTTGTTTCATCTGTTATAAAATGTCTGCTATTTATTTATAACATGTAGATTTGAACATATAGCAGTGAGATATGTACCTAAGGCAAATGAATTGATCAGCAGATCTTAGTTATCATTACAGTGTGTCTTGGAATACCAATATGAATAGAATTTGGTAATTTATCTTGTCCTAGCTAAATTGTTAGATGTGCATATAAGTAGCCTCATTAGCAGACTAGTTAGTTCATTGAAACTGCTTCAATTGAAGCATTTACTACAAGTCTGGTCAATTATGTCATGCTCTGATTTTCTTTACAGAAATGTGGCCAGGTGTTTGGAATAGAATATCTGGTTCAGAACATCGAAGACGCCAAACTCAACGCTGAGAAAAACGGAATTTCTAACTGTGAGTTCATCGCTGGGCGAGTGGAAGATATTCTGCCAACGTTGGAGGAAAAAATCACCGGGAAATCCATCGTACCCATTCTAGATCCGCCGAGGACAGGCTTGAGTAAGTTTGATTAGCTGTAGATTTGGTGAAGAATAAGCCTAGGTATATAAGGAGCCCTTCTCATCAATCATTTTTAGATACACAACTAATTTTCTATTGTGTTTTATTTCAATTTCACGACTCATGCTTTCTTCCGTAAAAAAAATAAATGTACTACCGGTAAGGTATTCTTGTCGTGTCACCAAAAAAGGGCACTCTCGATCATGATCTCTCCACAGTAATTATAATAGGCTACCCTCTTTTGTAATATGTATGTAATGAATATAATTTCAAATTATCTAGAACATTGGTATAAGAAGGCCTAGACCTATTTTAGATCTTAATTTTTCGATATTTCAATTTCAGATCAGAAAGTACTCTGCCAACTCCGCAAGATGGAAAATGTAAAGAAGATGGTCTACATCTGCTCGAACCACAAAGCCCCGATCAGAAACTTTCTGGACCTTTGCTGCCCGGACGGCAAGAGCAACATGGTGGGCAACCCGTTTGTGCCCACCAGGACCATTCCCGTGGATGTGGCCCCTCACACAATGCACGCCCAAATGGTCATTCTCATGGAACGCATCGACCCGAGCACTCTGCCGAAAGCCAAGAACCCTCTGCCACGCCTGATTCCGAGGAAGACGGTTCGAGGTCGCGGAACTCTACTTCGCGGGCGCGGCCCACGCATACGTGGAGGTATGCCCCCCAGGGGTATGTTCCGCGGCAGAGGCATGCACGCTCCCCCACTCCTCGCGATGCGCGGTGGCTTCATGGGCATGCCCCCGCGAGGTCCACCCATGCCGATGCGCCCCATGCGTCGTCCCGTGCCCCCCATGCGCCGGCCAGCGCCCCCAATGCGTCCGGTAAGACCGAGGCCCCTGGACGGTTACGACGAGGGCTACGGCCCTGCCCCACTGCTGGGTCGGTCCCGGGATTACGGAGACTACGTACCACGAGGCATGCCTCAGAGGCAGCGCCTGGACTTCTCGTCCGACGAGCTGACTTTGAGTCGATACTCGGATTTCCGTCGGGATGTAGAAGACGCTATCGATTCGTCGTACGCTGCTCCTAGGCCCATGCCGTCGTACCACCGTTCACCGAGAGATCCGTACGCGCAGAGTTCGGCGGCTATGGACATGCTGGAAAGAGAAGAGATGGCGTACCAAGCAGGGCTAACGCGGGGCTTGGTCGGGTCGACACGTTACAGTGCCCCACCCAGCCGCAGTATGCCGTACTCGCCGTTCGCAGGAGGCAGGGGCAAACCTGCTCCTCTCGGTTTCAATCAGAGGGGCGTGAAGCGAGGTGCTACGAGACCGGCTCGTAGAGGTAGGGGGGGCCGGAGGTAAGCACCGTGTGCTGTATTATCGTTTATAAACATGACTCGTATTTATTTTGACTAGGGTTGCCGTTCGAGAAAAACATTGCAAATGATATTGAAAGTTCAATTTTATAAATTGATCGAATTATATCAAAATTTTCCACTCTCAGCCGATTTTAAAAACTATGATGAAAAAATTAAAAGATTACCGGTAGCCATAGATTAGGGGTACTTTTAAAACTTATGTGCACAACTGAGCTCTATCTCTAAGGTCTGAGTGGCTAGCTTAGCATGGCAGCTGACAGAGTATGCAGTGGTGATTGGTGGCTCGCATTGAGGCTAGTTGGTGGCGAAAGAAATGAAGAGTCAAGGGGTGGAGCTTACACTTGGCCTATTAAGAAGAGAATTGTTCTCTTCTAAAACGTACCTAATTATTTTAGGTTCATTCCTATGTAACATCATGTAGAGAAAGGGCGTGGACGAGTTTTCCTTAAAAATGTAGATTATTTGATATTCAGTCAAGTTTCTCAACTAAGTAATATTGATGAAAGAATAATTCTCGAATAAACTGGAATGTGCGTGCTCGACAGTTATAATCATTATTTTCAGTCACTTTATCGTTATTTATTACGGCTAATAGTACTTTACAATTTTGATGAATGAATCGATGAATCCGGTAACACTTGCATGTAGAGTTTTTACTTTGATTGGTTATTGTTTGCTTACCGTCTCCCAACAGCTATGTAATTTGGAGGTCTTAATTCACAACTACCACTGCATTATGGCCTTATGGATGACTCGAACCCACACCTGATTTCAGTTTCTATCGTAAATCGTTGGCCGAGTGAGCTAGATGGGCGGGTATATAGATAATTATGTTAACAAAACCCATGCCTTATGTGAGACTCAAACCCACTCCCAACTTGGCTTCAGTTTCTAATAGAGCTTTAGCTGACCGAGCTAGAAAGTCGGCACATCGTATTTTGAACAAACGTCACACAAACTACAGTAGAGGCAAAATAAAGATTCCAAACGACTGCCGTCTCTTTCACTGATGTGCCTATCCTTCAACACAGACAATTGGTAGTTTCAGTCTGATATTCCTAGAACTTCTTGAAAATATTCGAATGTACTGTACTTGGCTCGTCAATAATGTCTCTTCGTTAGTGTCGTCTATCAACTTCAAAAGAAGAGTTTTTCCATTCTGTTTTTCTACTTCTGGGCAGAGTATACAGCGTTATCTTTGTGATGGTTGATGCTTGATAGAAACATGTTCTTTACTAGCCTTTATACCCTTGATGCCATTACCAAGAATAAACTGTAATACGTACATGTCGTGAGACCGTGTGGAAGACAAAATAGTGCAAGCGTGTACAATCATCAGCTGAAAGCAACGTGTAACCGTGCACGAAATATGTAGAACTTTTTGATACTTGGAAATTCACGAATTTTTATATCGATGTCGAATGTATTGATTATCAAATATTGATTACAATTCGAGTCGAATTATCAAACCGATTGAGGGTATTGAAATTGAACGGCAACCCTAATTTTAAATCAATGTTGATATTATTTTACCGAGTTTTTGTGGAGAAAAGTAGATTTTGTTGGCTGCATTTCAAATGTAGGCCTATCAGTCTAGACCAACTTTTAATTATGTAAGATTAATTAGATTATTAATGTGAAGTATTATTTTTTAGTAGTTAATAAGATTAAACAAGTAATTATTTCTATGGTAACTCTCTGTCAAGTATTACCATATCTAGTAAATGTATTTTGGTGCCCAAGTTTTCTTAATAATATAGACTTACGGCCTACCTCCATGAATGTAATAAAATTAATAATAAAGTCTTTGCTATTTACCGACTAGATGGTTCACATCTTTCCAATTCGTTATCTATGTACCAACCAATTCCCTGTAGTGGTTTACTAATGATCTTCTGAATGTTATGTCTTATTGAATCTGACTTGTTTAAGGGTGCTTGGGAGTTAATATATGTAGCGAAATATCATTTTTTTGTGATAACTTCCGAAGGTTTGAGATATCAAAATTCTAATCCATTCACAAAGGAAACTCAGATATTTGGATTACCTTCACAGTAATATATATTGCATAGTTGTTGAAGGTATACAGCTAAAAATGTGTTTATTAGCTGTAAACAATTATGCAATTTGAGTTGAATAGTTATAATTCACACCCTCTTGGAAATATCTGTTATCCCTGTACCAGACTGATGCGTATTGAAGAGAGATTTACCCATGATAGATTAATTGGTCTAAGAGCCAATTTTCCAAATTTTAGCCAAGTGTTGATCCTCAAACTATTAGTTGAAGTACAAAAATAACAAGGTAACCAACAGTGATGGCTTGTTGATCCACTAACAATCAATTGGTAAAACTGGAACTAATTAGTTTGGGTCTTTTAGAAAACGTTCAGATTTTGATGAAAAAAAAATTAGAGAAAAAAATTCTGTAATGATAGCATGGCAGAGAATTATGAAGCCAAGTTATTGAATTATTCAGTGCCATAATAAAATTGGTCCATATATGTTCTACTATCAGTCATGTAACTCAATTTATGGGGACTCAGAATTGAAAGGCTCTCCACATCAATGGAAACATATATGTTTATAAAATGTTCAACCATCGCTGCAAAAATAATTATAATGCCTAATGGTAAATTAAGTTATAGAACAAGCAGCGGGAAAAATGTTATTTCTTAATGCTCAACTTTCACAATACCAAAAAGGCAAAATTTATAAAAATAACTTGAGGAGATATGCTATTTTGCTTCACTTTATTGCAACTTCCTGAACTGACCAATTTTTTAATAACAATCTCGTGAGTCTTCTCAACGAAAATTATCTACAAACTTGACCATTAAATTTTGAAAAAAATTTCATTTAAGGAAATTTTCAAATATTTAGACCTATAGAAAATATCAACATCAATTTTGAAAAGTTCTCATGTGTATTGTAATGATCCTCAACAAATATGTTGTTTTTTAAATAATTATTCTATTTCAACCAAAAATTAGGTCAGAATAGAATATTCCCAGAATCCTTTTATCGATTAAGCCATCAAACCCAAAAGTACACACACCCACAGTCGAAAAGGCTTGTATCCATTATGTCAGAATGCTGAATGACTATTATTCCGACAGGAGATTAATGAAGGCGAGTCAAATGCTTGGCGCTGATGGAAGTATTACGTCACTTTTCCTAGGCCACAATGCGCATGCGTGCCGAGTCTATTCGCGCTAGCGCGCCGTCGCAGTACAATTTTCACATTCAGTCGTGCATTGCTAGAATTTGACGCTACAACATTATTCCTCTTTGAAATTATTATTGAAGCAGTGTCGATTTATCTGCAGTTGTTTTTCGTGTGGTCTGACAGCTTAAAATACAGAAAATGTTCTCAGGAGGTGGATTTAATGGTGAGTATCACATTATTGATTTTCGACACATCTTATTTATTAATAATATCAACTCAGCTGAAAAACATGTAATTATATAATTCTCAAACACATGTGAACTTGTGTATTTTTAATTGAGCATGCATGTTTTTATTTGTTATACAATAATAATCGTGTTCGAGTCAAGTTGAAAACACAATTTTTTATGAATGCGTTGGGCGTGGGCTTTAGAATCCAACTTAATTTAGACTGAAATGTAGGTCAATGGGAATATGCACCCAAATAACGCGTTTTTCCGGACCCCCATCAATTGAAAACCCGCAGGGTGAAGCGTGTCATTTAGCAAATTGTACCGTTATGAATATGTTTCAAATGTGTATGTTATCGTCAAGTAGACTTGAACTGCTAGACAATGAGGTAGTTTCATGGTGTATAAACATCGCAATGCGGGTCTGAAAGTTGAAACTAAACGAAGTACTTACAAGTTACAATAATTATAATATTTATAAACATTGTCCACATTATATACTTGTTCCGCGATAGGTCTTTTACCAACTGAATAATTGTGAAAACTCGCTGCAATTTTAAAATACAACAATTTTGAAAAAATATTTTGTATGCCTATTTCTTATCGTAAGGCTCATACTGAAATATTATAATGCCCTAAAAATATCACAGCTGTACAAATATATGACAGCATTATTTTTGTTTGTTTTGTTGATAGTTTTGTTGATCTTCTTTTATATCAATTGCCTCTATTGTTACATCGATTTATATTTTACCAACTTTTTTATATATAATTTATAAAAACCTGACGAAACTAAAAAACCATCAATTTTCGTAATTCTCTTTATTTTACAATAGTTCTTACAAACTGCATCAGTGAAATTCAGACAGCATTGTGATAAAAACGATGCAATGCAAATGGTTGATGCTAGTCTTTTTTGCATGCAATCCGATCACTACCGCAACCTGAGGCTTATTATGTCTCACGTTTATTATTATTCAAGGTGAGCGACTTAATGCTTTGCCGCAAGACGATTATATTTTCAACTCTGGACCTCGGAAATAAGTCCTAAACTGGCACACTATTATTAAGCCCTACACTAAAATTATTTTTATTGTCGAGGGCGGAAATCGAAGGACACTCTTTACATAAAACGTTAAATTTGTAAATATTGGCTATTGCATCTGGTGTTGACGGGTCGAAGCACCCGAGCGTTCTTCCTAGATGATAGAGAAGACATCCAATCGTTATTTGTAAATATTGACTATTACATCTAATGTTGACGGGTCGAACACCGGTGCGTTCTTCCTGGATGATAGAGAAGACAGACAATCGCTTATACCACAATTCTCATTGATTACCACACATATATATGGGACCGTGCATTTGTACGAGTTCACGACTCGTTTGCCGAGAATAATGGAGTCGCGTGTAAATTATGCCTGCCTAATTAGTCTTTCCTGTAACAAAAACATTGTCATTGGCCCAATCGTATTTTGTGGGTGTGCGTACTGACCTGAATACGCGTCGATGTATCAACGACCTTGGACTTTCGGCGCCGCAGTGGCCAGCGTCGCCGTCGCCTCGAGAGAGAGAGAGAGAGAGAGAGAGAGTGATAGACTTTTTAAAAGGGGTTTGGAATTTTGGAATCAGGCCAACGCCCAAGGTTCACTCCATATGATGAGAGTTGAAATATGGTAGCAGTTATATAACATACGGTACGCAAAGTACACGCGTATTATTGACAGTCATGAGGTCTACTGTCGAGACACCCGTGCGTTCTTGCTAGATGAGACAGAAGACAAACAATCGTTTATAGAGAGGACTGGGGTCATGAGGACTGTCGGAGGTACACTTACGGTCACATGAAGTGGCCTATCAAGACACATTAAAATGCATCCTGAACAAAATATATACTGATATTATACGCGCACTAAGTGTAGGCCTAGCAGACAATGTAGACAAGCACCTGTGAGGTGTCTTTTTCCTTCCTTTTTATCTCACCATTCTAAACAAGGGTATTCAAATCACTCGATCACTTATTCATTTTTAAATCATTAATTTCTTGTTTATGATACAAAATATAAATAAAGTGACAAAACACTATCAGAATGAAAGAGTTTAAATAAATTAATCCATGGGTGGGGTCCACTGATAAACTATTAATAGAAAGAAGAAACCCACATAAGAGAAACCTCTTATGGTCGGGGTGCCTGGGGTTATGAAGGATTTTCAATGATGAACTCTCCCATATAATCTAGTTGTTGGTGGGGTCGTTCAGCACCATTTTAGAAATTAAACTATGGAGTAATTTCATATAGTTTGGAATTGGAGGCCAACGGTACTAAAGGGGCAATACAAGGTTAGGGCCAACAAAGGCCTCATTTTATCAAGTGGGCGAGGTTTTGAGGCGAAATCCCAGATAAGTTCAAATAATTCCCCTATTCTTTAAGCCGAAACACCATTACTGACCAACTTACAATGGTAGGTAATAATTATAGCCAATAAGCCAACATTATACTCAATGGCCTTCGCGACCTTAGAGCTTCTCTTCTTCAACGAATATTTTACCGCATTGTCCTAAATTATTACATTTTACTTCATTGAGGAGTATGGATTATGCCCCAATGTTGTTAGTAAATTGACATAACGTTTCTGATACATCTTGATGTAACCTTCCTATAACTTTTCATGGGTGCGAAATTACGTAATCACTCTTTTCTTAGTGACCTCTAACCTTTCGGTTGTATGGGAGTTGCGTTGAGATGACCTTGTTTATTCAAATGATTTCAGATCATTAAATAGCATAGGCCACGAATACAATTCGAAACCAATTTTATAATGTAAGTTTATACGAGGTAATGCGTAATGAAAGCCTGTATTCACTTTGTTTCATTAGTTTTTGTCTAAAATTGTATCAACCTTGTCAGAGAATGTGACGTGAGGTAAGATATTCTTACATTCACATAAAAACTTGAAATGAATTCAAATATATAAATAATATAAATCAATGGTATCATGAAATGTTTTTATGAAATTTAAATCTAGCCTATATGCATATTTTACCGGTGATTTTCTCATAAAGGATGTAATTGGGCTTGAAGCAAACGTAACACTAACAGCCCGTTTTCTGTTCGTCTGATAGCTGTCAAATCGTATGCAATATCATACGGTCAATGATAAGGTTGACTGGTTTAGCCATGGTAGAAAAAAGACGTTTTTCTTTTGGTTCGAATGCACTTGGACTACGTGTACTATAGCTTCATCGTTATAAATAATGTCAGTAGATTTTCTTTAGGATGCATTTTAATGTGCTTGATCGACCATAATAAGAACCCAAGTGCACATCTATCATATCACGCTCACAAGCATCTTCAATCACTGCAAATAAAAATAAATGGTTCAAGAACTGATCTAAACTACATCAAATAAAATAATGGGCCAATTTAAACCATTCATGGACTACTTAAAATTGAGTTCCCTTCGTTATTGATGGTTACAGATTTTCTTTTCCGTGATAATTACAAGACATGTTGCGTTTCTTCTCTTGAGTTCTACAGGTATAATATAAACCGAGAGCGGACATTGCCCGATCAATAACGACGCTGTGTGCGTTTAACCTTTAACCTATTATCTGTAGATTCTAAGACAACTCGTCCGTATGGAATAACATGTTTATAATACCAGTAATCAAGAAACAAATGAGTGCATCATTTTAAAATGATTACTTTTCATATTTATATCTTGAGTGAATCACTATGACCTTTGTCACGTGATTGCTTGCTCCAGCAGTCTTTGAAACATGTGGAGGCGCCGTGTTGTTCACTCCGTGTGACAGCACTTTATGTCACGCTGTCACAATATGGCACACTGTCACGTCGTATATGTTCACTATTTCCATGGCCTGGTAAACATTTCGATTAATTTCATATTCAGTGAGATGAACTAGAGAATGCACTCGCAGCCCAACCCTTTTCGTCATTATCTCTCATTTACGAATATTATCAGAATCCTACATAGACTGTCATAACATTGATGGTAATGATGGATTTCCGCGTGCACATTCCGTCGTCCTAGCGTGCTCGAGGTCAATAAAATGGCAAAAATAAATACACCAATTACATATTACTGAGACGAGTGGCCGAGTGGTTAATACAGTGAACCGTCATTCAAGAGACCGTGGTTCGATATGTGGTCGACCATGGTGGCATGGTCGACCATCCTGATAGGGATTTTTCGTGGTTTTCCTTTGTCGTTCAGAACAATACTGAAGTGGTTCCTTAACAACAGGCCATGACCGTCTCCTTCCAACTATCCAAAAACACCTAATTAAATAACCTCTCATCTCATCCCATCATCTCATATATCATTCTCCGATGCCAATAGGTCGTGCTCATCAGTAGAGTGCGTCGTTAAACCCAATCTATATAAAAAATAAAAAAAGTGACAACTTGTTATGACTCTCTCCAGCTATATCAATAGACGACCCCACTAATGCATGCATTTAATGATTCCAGCTCTGAAGAATCTCGGCTCCAAGGCTGAGGAGCTTCTCGAGAAGAAGAAGCAAGATGTCGAGAAGCTGGGTCTTGAGAAGAAGAAGATGGCCTCTGACATGCTCTCCGAACAAGTGAAGAAGACTGGCGAAGCTCTTGTGTCTACGAAAGACGGTCTGACAGCAATCGCTACCGACACGGCGAAAGAAGCGAAACATTCCGCTATCGATGCATTCGACGATGAGTTCTCGAAGGCTGAGAAAGCTGTTGATAACACACTGGTGGCGGCCAGTTCGGCTGTTGATACGAAGCTGAAGGAGGCGGATAAGTTTTTGGATGATAAGAGGGAACAGGTTGGTCAGACGATCACGTCGGCGAAGACGAAGGCGAATGCGTCCACAGATGCTGCTGCCTCATCCCTTCTGGGAAAACTCAACTGTAAGTGTGTTTTTCAGGAAATACTTTTTTCTGAGTAGGACAATGTCGATGCTTTGGGAAAAATATATACATTTACATTTTATTAAAATATTGTCTTCAAGAACGGAGTTGGCGACAAATTTTGTCATAGAACATATTTCATTTCTGAATGCAAAATCAAAATTTGATAAATATTAGTCTTAGACCCGGTATTACCAAGTCCAGTCAACTCCAGTTAGCTTTCATCTGAGAGTTGTTGAAAACAAATACACTATGGTGATAACAACTTTAAACTGCCGGTTAGAGCTACTTACTTACATGTTTGTAATTGGGACAATTCTAGTCTCCTTATAATACTGATGAAAGCCACGTGAATCAAATAAAATCAGATTTAAAAAATTAAATACACTCTGTATTAACCAGTGAAGTTATATTTGTGGGCCATGCTTTACACAAAGATATCACTGTGTCTCCGTTCAATCATTAATCATTCTTCAATTCAACACATCTTTTTTCAAATATTTGTTTGGTTTGCGACCTTGTCAAACTGATACTAGAAGTTACTTGCTATTCCTGCCATGGACTAAAGAAACGACTTTCATCTGCTGCATGCCTGCTTGCATATCAATTTTAAATATAGTACCATGTGATACCCGCACACAGCATTGGTGACTTCATCCTATAATCATCTTCATATTGTGCTAGCTGTATAGTGCCTCCTCCCCAATACATTAGCTAAACATATAATGAACACAAATTGGTAGTCATTACTCACATTTTTTAGGATTTCAATCGCGATTATTATTGTCAAGGAAAACAACTATAACATTTCTTGTCTGTTGAGTAAGCTTGTATCCAGGGTTGGACTGGGAGAAAAGGCCCCGGGCGGGTATTGAAAGCAGGGCCTGGAGAGAAGAATTAACCGACAAAAATGACTTTTTTACATGACTGAGCAATAGATCAATACTTTGAAAATAAATCCACAAGATGCGATCTGTGAAGGTCCATATTATTATTCATGTAGGCTTATGTAATGCGTTGCAATGCTAACACAAAAGAATTTGTAACATAAAATTTAAATTCAACATCCAACCTGTCTAACTGTCATCCAAAGCACTACTCCCAGAGGTTGAATATAGAATAGAAACACACGAAATCTTTCAAAAACGTTAGAAGTACATAAAGCTTGGCTCTCATTCTATTACAGCAAAATTAATTGAAGCAAAAACTTACAATTAACAAATTAGTCAACACCTATTCAGTTGATAGATCACCTTCATCTCTCATGGACCTTTTAAATATACAAATAGATCCTACAATCAATTGTTTTCAAACATATTTCATGTGTCAATTAAAACTACAATTTTTTACTCATTTTCTTTTATAATATATTATTGCTCTATTTTAATGAATGTTTTTCTTGTTACAGTGTAAACATCCTTGGATCACCTTCAACAACAGCTTGAGCTTGACGTCCATATAATAACTTACTATATTATGTAATGTAAAAAATGCATGTGCGGGTTCCTTTTTCAATTGTCTGCCTAATTACAATATACATTCATCGAGAGCCAGACGCAGTATACGAACCCTCAACTTTTCATCTGCCATTTGTGTCAATTATTTTTTAAATGTCCTAGTTGTTAGAATCTCCAGTAAGTATCTCGGAAACCAATTAACATGTTGAAGCCTGTGAGCCTAAATTTATTAACTGTTAAACTAAATATTATATGTGCAACAACGAAATAGTTATGAGCTAAAAGCATTGTTCGCAGTATAGACAGAGTCTCGTTGTATAGTAAATTAGTAAGGTGCTGCAGCCGTGAAGATGGCTTTGTTTCAAAAATGCACTTTTAACTATATTTTGCTAAGCAAGCATGGCCTTCACTGTCATAAAAACCACAAGAAGTATTAATATTATACAAATGATAATTAATAGATTTTTTTTAATATGATGGTACAGTTGTTATACATCAAATATCTAGATGGATATTGTTATTTTAGAGCCTATTTTAAAATATGAAATACTTTTGAAAATGAGCCCAGCCTAGTATAATAATAGCTGTGAGCACTTGGAATTTAAATATATAGGCTGCTTACTTATTTAACTGTTAATTGTATAAATATTCTTGAAAATAAATTTACTGAAATCACTAATTGTATGTAGTTGAAGACTGACCTGACTGCTGACCTTGATGACCACCTTACCTGTCTGTTATCGATATGATAACATTAAATATCACTTGCTTGCATTCATAAACAAAGTTCTTCCATGCAAGGTAATGGAATGCATCACAAATGCAACCCACTTGCAATCTGCTATGCATAATGCATACCGAAGCAGATTCCACAGGTTGTTACTTGTGAATATTTTTTACAAAAGATAAGAGTATTGTTGTATTTGTTGGCACTAATTATTCAGGAAATAGTTACAAAAATAATTATCTATATGCATCAGCCAACGACCAGGGGGCTTATAACATTATCGCTGATTAACCTTCTATTTTTCAGTTTAGATAAGTAGAATTGAGAGGTGCATTAAAAACGGATAGCATAGTTGATATTAGGCCTATGCTCATACGAAAACATACGAAAACTACCCATGCATTTTTAATACATCATTGCTAACAACACGAACCTGTATTTCTGGGAAAGGTAATACACATTTCATTTATTGTTATCTATCTAATTTTAAAAGTGTATTGTTTGTTGTTTGGTAATATTGAGTAAAACATTGAAATGAATATGTCAAGTGGCGCTTTTTATCTACTGTATACTATTTCGGCAATTATATTTTTCCTATATTTGAAATTAAACAACAAATATACCAAAATGAACAATTATCATGAATACTAGCGAATTTAAAAGCAAATAACATAAAATATCCTACTTAATGCACCACTTGCCTCGATCACCTTGAAAGTATATAGTACAAAGTATAGTCATTAAAACTAAGTCTATGAAAATAATCAAAATACCATGGCAAAAATAAAAGAAATATGCTAACATATAAATAGAGACATAAATGGAGATTATGCTGTGTTTATAGACAGTTTTTGGAGAAAAAAAAATACGCAAGAACTCATTGCTTCCAGGTGTTGGTGCGAACCATGATAACAGTTTTCAAGAAAGTCATTGAAAATTGTACTTTTCTTTGTCCTAATGCTAATAAAGCAAAATTTGTCCCCACGTTCATCCATCAACGAGACATCATTTTGCGTTTTCCCTGTTATATATAAAATACAATATGTATAGTATTGTTTCTACAACCGGAAATACAATCGCCTGGAGAATCACCACTCTCACAATATTTGCCTTTGCTGATGATATCATGTAGCACAAGAACTAATAAATACCAAGCCGGAGGGTTGGCAAGTCTTAAATGAACTCTCTAAATAGCTCTCGTCTCGCGCTAGTTCAAACAAGCGTTCATTGAACTCACTTCCTCGTATAGAATTTAATTAATTTACTACCCTTCTCCCGTTCTCAAAGCATAATTGAGAGATTCTCGCCTTCTTGGTGACCTTTTGTAACATGAATCTCGGGAGTGTAAAGTTTGTCTCTAAGAATATATCAACTGAACGTGAGGAAGCGGCGAAAGAGGTTTTAAGGAGGCTCAACGAGTCAACGACGATGATTTCGCTTTCTTGCTCTTTCGTAAATATACTCTATTATTGTTGTAAGTATAAAAGCATAAAATAATTCCAGATATTGAAAGCTCACATGAAAGCTCCTCGCACACATGGACGAAAGTTTTCGTATTTCCTGATGAACCAAGAAATTGAACAATTCGAGCACTCGCTATAATATGATGGCCGCTGCTTGGAATGTTAGGCCGTATCACTTCACACAGGTATTCAAATATTCTATTATCCACTCAAATGACTGGATATATTGAGAAAAAACGAGAATGAAGCTAAAGCAATGCATTTCAATAATAATTGTGTAAATCTGATGGTTGTTGAACATGATTTAATTGTATTTCGTCGTAAATCACCACAAACGATATATTGAAATTGTCAACCAAATTGTCTTCAAATCGAATACAATATTCTTAATAGATATGTGTTATATTACGGTTGTTTTAAAAATCTGAAAATGTTCGGAACGACTTTGAATTCAATCTGAAGTGTACCCTTAAAGGGTTTTCTAAAATGTAACTAATTAAATTTAAAAACGTCCAACTTAATAAACTGAAAACATCACGTCAAGATAGAATCATTTTTATACCATCCAACACCCTGTAACTTACACCACTTCGAGGATAAAAACTCGTTGCAATGCGCATAAGAAGCAGAAGAGAGCAGGAAAAACAATTGCCTCGAGACAGGCGACAAACACAGATGTAGATTGCTTTCATTTACTCTCATTTTGTTGTCTGTGCTCTTACATCAAATATCATCTTTCAAATTAATAGATGTATACATATAGCTTCATTTCATAAAAACTACACAATTTTATATTATGTGGTTTTTAATTTACTCTCAATAAATGTAAAACATTTGATGTTTAAAAAATTGAAAGATTGAAGACAATACTTGAAGTATGTAGGCCTAAATGAAACGTGTTACTGGAATATTATAGAAAATGAGAATATATAGAAGATAACAGATGAGATTTATAAATAACAAATGGAAATAAGATTGAAATAGGGATTGATATTTAGTAGGAAAACGCAGCGTATGCGTTGAGATGAGCGAGATATTTATATAGAATTGTTACACCTTGTTTTGGAATTATTAAAAGCCTTCCTAATTCATTCATTCATCTTTTGACTCATAGCCTTGCAACCTGTGGATTTTCATTGACAAATTTTAATCTCAATATTTGTCTTTTTCCCTATATAATAATTCATTTTTTAACAAATGACCAATCCAAATTTCATCGAATAAAGTAAAAATACGTATTAGAAGAACAATATCAACAGTCTGTGGGAATTTCGTGTCAAACGGATAAAATGGAAACATTGAAAATTCTACCCAGTGCCACTAGTTTGGTACAGTAGAGGCGAAATAAGGATTTCAAACGACATACTATTGCGCCCATCTTTCAACATACGAGATTTAGAGTTTGGCTCTGAAATTCTTGGACTTCTTGAAACGATGCAACATCATATAATGTGAAATAAATGAGACCGTCATTCAAGAGACCGGGGTTCTCTGTAGTTTGGCTGAATAGTGAATACTGGGATGATACCCTAACAGCTGTCTAGACCACTTCCTTCTCACTGTCCAAACCATCTAATAAAATAACCCTCTGTCTCATCTTCCTATCACCTCATCAATCACAGACTACTGTAAATAGATCTTAGTAATCAGTTCAGTCCATAGTGAAACTCAATATAAGTAAATAAGGGGTTGGTGAGTAATACAGTTCAATTTAGAGTGCATGGTTCTTACGTGACATGCTACTAGAATGTGATTGGACGTTGATGCGGTCATGCAGGGCTGCCATTGGTGGATAGTGATATCAGAAGAAGGGTAGTTGTGAGAATAGATGTAAACGTGACACGTCATGCCATGTGGATGGTCGACACACCTGTACGTCATTGCTATATTATAGGGCATTTTGTCATGGAAATAAGTTGAACAAAATACCCAGCCGGCCGACTATACGCGTGCATTTAAAGGTAAGTAGAATATAATACTGGTGATAGTCTTTTTAAAATCATGTAATCAACTATTGTATATTTCAAGTACATGAACTAGTATAATTGCAGTCGAGTAACCAAATAGAACATCGTGATCTTACCGTAGGCCTACTATAGAAACTTGAAAAATCCTGAAGTGTAAGGCAATAACTTGTATTTCGCCTGGTTGAAATAATATTCGGTATTTTGGATTACTCGAAACCAAATGGTTGGGGTTAGTGATCAAGGTTGGTGTCCTAACCTCCAAAGATGGCTGACTATGATCAATGTTCTTGATAGTTTCATGCTGTTTAGGAGTGTATATTTAATTTTAGGATTACATTTTTATGCGGCAGGTGCCTTTTTTCCGATAGATTTAATGTTTGTCTATTACTTAGTAAATACAATTTTCATGAACATTTTTGCAAAATTAGGGGTGGTGCCGAGTATGACAAATTTACCCGTATACCAGCTCTATATACCCGTATACCAGCTAGGCAGTCAGCTGAGGCAACCGCTTTAGAATCTGAAGTCACGGTTGGGCTTGGGTTCGTGTAAGGCATGGGTTTTTGTAAACGTCCTTTCACTTATCATCGCTTCATAGTATCGTTATCATCTGCACATCCCCGTATAACCTAGCTGTTGGTGGGGTCGTTAAACAAACAATAATCTAATCTAATGAAAATTTATATCGTATACCGTCACGGTACGATATTTATAATCCTAGGTTACGTATCCTGTTATTACAATTATAGGCTTCTGTCCCGTAACAAATGACTAACAAACGTTACATAGCAACACACGAACTGCATGGGGAACTATAACCTAGATTGTGATTAGCTGATACTAACCGATGGGCATTGTTGTCAGTTTTTTCAACAATGAGTGAAGTCATATGACATTTTGACTTTTGAGTACAAGGCTAGACAAAATGGCTGTGATATAGCAGGTCGTAGTCGTCTGATAATTGAGCAGTTTCACGTAAGAACAGAAACAAAAAAGCTCGCAAAAAAAGTACAAATCAAAACGCGCCTTAAAATCATATAAGTGAAACGGAAAACTTCCAATCAAACGCAAGCGTTTCATTGTGATTTTACTTTCATAGAGCCTGGGTGTTCGTATATGTATTCAATGATTGGTTGAACCCCCGATGGGGGGGTGTAATGCGCATGTCGGCGGCGGGATGCTGCATCCCACCTTCACAGTTGAGATTCCGCCACACTACTGTACAGACGTGCAAGTTTGTGTTTAACGACGACTTGATTGATTAACGACGGCGATTAAGCCGTCACGACGCGTGTGATTATAAAAACTGCTTCATCATTTACTGCTGGTTGAGTTCGAGCGCTAATACGGCGCGGCCTAGCTATGTCATGCCAGGGGGAGGCAAGAAAGGTAACAATTTCTACCCGTCTCATTCCTGGAATCATCCCTCTTCTTCCGTAGAACTAGGAGATAGAATTCTTTTTTGCAGATAATGACATCCGGAGTTTCACGTTAAAAATAATGATCACTGGTCAAAATGTTATAAAATCTCATGTCTGTTGAGCGAAATTGAAAGTACCGGTATCAACTTGATCGCGCTATAGGTATTCGTAATGAAAAAATATTATCGATTCGGTTGATCAAAAGGTATAAAGTAACACTTAAATTAATTAATTTGAATAAGCTTGGTTAATTTAATGCGTTAGGCCTAATTTACGATTGACGTACACCGTGTAAATCCTTTGATAACAGTTACATGACCCCTCACCCCTCCCCCCCCCCCCCCCCACCCACCTCCAGACCCTCATTTCAGCTATAGTGATACCAAAACAGGAACAAGGAAATTAGGGGAAAATAATAGTTTCATGTGTGCTGACATCCAAAGAATTCCTCAAATATGCGAACTAGTCTGTAGATTATCATTATACTATTTAATATTTTTGTGTCATTTAAATGTGAAAATACCATTTGTATTTTCACCCCCAATTCCTTTATTTACAGAATGCATATATTATATTATGAACAAAGCTAGATAATTCAGTCTATAATATAGCCTAAATAATATTTCAAGTTTTACTTATATAATTACATTGTTGGCAAATAATCGGTAATATACGATAAGCCTAAGGAACATTATATATTATTCTGAAGTAATTTCTTTGTATTTATGTCTTCTTTTAATACAGATCTGTAAAGATTTAGGTCACACCAAGTCAAGTAGTAAACAGTTACATCAATATCTTTCTTTGAGTCAGGTCCTTACTTTTATTCTCTTGTCAGTTGTCAGTCAGGCTGCCTGGGCGAGTTGCATGTATTCCAATAATATTATTCAATGGAAGGCACTTCACAGCTATCAAGCCAATAATACGATATTGATTGATAGGATTATAGTTTCATTAACCATGACTAACAAGGTAATTGTTGTGAGTACATGGATAATATATATGTACATAAACTAGGTAAACTGGTTTGTATACAAGATGAGCGAGTTATGAATTACTTGGATATATAAGCTTGATTTTGAAACTTGTTTTTGAAACTTGATTTTGCATGTATTCCAATAATATATAGTATTCAATGGAAGGCACTTCACAGCTATCAAGCCAATAATGCGCTATTGATTGATATGATTATAGCTTCATTAACCATGACTAATCAATGTATAATTGTTGTGAGTACATGGATAATATATGTATACATAAACTAGATAAAACCACAGCATACGTAGTATACAAAATGAGCGAGTTATGAATTACTCGAAAGCTTGATTTTGAAGCTTGTTTTGATTAATTTGGCCTTCGTTACAAAGAACTAATTGATGTAGACCAATAAGTTGATTATTTCAAGTGTTTTATGCTCTAATTGGTTTTACCTGTTGATCTTCTCATCGTTACAAGGTTAATTGATCTACAAAAATTACGTTTCAATTTCCTGACATCGGTTTTTCGGAGTTTTCCTTACGGTATAGATACTATGGCTTCTTGTCAATATGCCACGACAGTTTCCACTGTTCAAAACACCGAATAAAATTACCTTTCACCTCATAATTCCCTCGCCTCCATCATCTTATTATTCAACGACGCCAATAGATCTCAGGTGCGTTGGTAAACCCAATATAATATATTATTTTAAAGACGGATTGCTGATATACTTGTATCCACGAAAGAAGAAGATCGTATACACAGACATGTCATAGTTGTTGGCCTAGCTGCGATATTCTTATGATATTATGATTTTTCAGGACGAGGTTCATAAAGATAAAACGCAACTGAGTCTTTCGAAAGCGCTAAATCTTTGAAATTGCAGCGAGTTTATGCAATTACGGAAGTTTTTACAATTATTTTGTTGGTAGACGATCTTCTTTCGTGGATACAATGATACATGTATAAAACTATAAACAGTCTTTGGAGGTTTTGATCCGATTGAAATGGTATAGCTTCCTCTTCTTTATTTGAACCTCAAAAGTCAAGCGACTTCAATGAGCTTCTATCAAATCTGTATTAATCATCCATAGCGAGGAATTTGATTATATTTGGGTATAATCGGTTGAATTATACTTTTAAGAAAACGCAGATTTAAAAGTAGGCCTATATTTGTAGTGGTAAATACGTAATAGAAAACTTATTTGAGTTTTGGTCCATTTGACTATTTTATATTATTCGGTGATGTTAGAGTTATAACTTGGTATGGCATATCATTCATGCTGCATATATTCAATACAGTCCCACATATTACCGTATCTTAAATTTCAACATTTTTGGAGTTTTCAGCTGTTTTCAGTTTATTTCTATGAATATGGGTTTTCATGTCAGAAAATTCTGATGTTCGTATATATACAAATTTAATAACAATTAAATGTATATAAATTGTAAGCTGTCATGCTCATGCTATCATGCTCTCATGCTGTCATAACTGTCATGCTTTGATACTGGAGTTTTAAAGTGATTATGATGGATCAGTGGTTGGCACTCGATTTCTTCATCAATTTTTTATATTATTCATACTTATAATAGTCATTGAATTTGAACACTACAAATCAGGTGGTATATGGTAAAATGGAAAATAATAACTAATTTGAGGAAAATATATTATGATATTGAACGAAATCGAAATATTAATGATGGTTTCTAATATTTCAATTTTTCACTTCCGATTAGAAAAAACCGTTTTCCAATTAATTTATCAAAACTCTTTGTTTTAAAGACTGGAGATCTGCAAATAGAATGAAAAAAGGTACCAGGAAAATTTAAAAATCTCAAAATGTATGAAAAGATATAAAACTTTTCAGGTACCGTATTAGAAAGATACTTCAAATACTTGATTGTGAATTTAGGGTTACAAATTATACTATACCGTCTATGATTATAAACTAAACATCAAGTAGAAGTTGCAATTGAGCAGAGGAAAACGACGTAAAAAACACAAGCACAAACACATAACAACAATTACCTTTTTTATAAGTCCCTATAAGCTGATAGGCCTACATTGTTTTACGCCGGTCATTTTGTAACTCAATTTTGCAACTGCTTTCTTGTTCTGATTATGTTTGTTTTCCAGTTCGTAATATTGTGTTGTTTGTTCTTATCAGCTGTGTTTCCATCACTGGTCCTACACGACCACGAGAAGGTTCGATCAGCTGCCAAAGACAACGAGAAGATGAAGAAGTTTCATCAATCCAGAGGTGAATAAACATTTCTTCAATCAATCATAATACATATTCATCCCTTGAGACTGCAGCATCCGATGCAGAGGATCATTGTTACGAGTTACGACAGCTCTCCGAACATTACGTTTGGAATTTTAAATGAGACTTGATTCTAAATCTGTTAGGTTGAAGCTTTCAATGCTGAATAAATGTATATCTATGATCACAGAAGTTTTTCCAGGATTAAAATAAAATGTAATATATTTCCCCGCTTATGTTTCCACAGACTGTTTGTGGTCAACGGTCTATGATCAGATTGTCTACGGTTTTAGTGCTTAAAAACTTTTGTTAAGAATGCATTTTAATGTGCACTTTATGTGATCGCAAGTGTACATTTTCTCACTTTGTTATACAATTTGAATGTGCATTTATATACCATGTTTACTTTTTAGTTCAGTTCTTTCAGCTGTAGCCTATACACGCATATAGATTATCTTAAATTTTCAACAATTCCGTATTTATGTCCAAGGAATGATAATACATTCCGATAAAATCAATATCCAATCCCTGACATATTATATAATTGACATATTATTAAATTCAAAATATCAAAACCAATATAATGAGATCAAAATTAGGAATCGGGCATAAATATCTGATATTAATAACGGAGATGAATGAAGGATGAAGTGTGGCAAAGATTCCAGGATGCGGATGCATCTAAAAAAATCAAGGATAATGACCTGAGGGAGGGGCAGTTTCACCCTCATGAATGTGAACTGACAAACTCTCCAACGCATCAACATGAGGAAACAACAAACCAAAAGGTCACGACATCCTTCGAAAACATTACTAATTCATCGGACTCCCACCCCTATATGTGTGTGTCTATTTTCAGGACACTTTGTTCTAAATGAAGATAACGTACTGATATTGTGTTGGTAAAAGCAAGGATAGATGTGAGCGTGTAGAGCGTAGTATATAGATGGTATACGTGCTCTACTCGAGTCCCGGACAGGGCATAGCGACGGGGTGGATTGCGGGTGGGTGGGGGCGGGAAGGGGGGGAGGGGCGCAAGACGCGAGCAAACCCACCAACCTCGCGCGATCAATAACTTTCAACTATTGCGACACACGCGGCTATATCTATATCTATATCTATATATATAGGCCTATATATAATACATATATATGTGTATATATATAAATACATGAGTATATATATATATATATATATATATATATATATATATATATATTTTTTTTTCATGTGTGTATATATTGACTCCCACAATTGATTGGGTGATGCAGATATTTTTTACTCATTGGATCTCATATTTCGATTTCATGAGGATATTTGTTATTATGTATGGGGTGGTAAGATCGCCCTTGTGGTGCCCCGTCCAGAAGATCCTTATTCCATCCGTAGCCTCAATTGGGGAACAATGATTTTGTGTCAATTTTCGATGTTAATAAAAAAAAAATATATATGATTCAGCACAATTATGTATAAAATATTGGCGGTCACACCAAGATGCATTGTGGGTTGCGTTCCCACAACGCACAATCGCTTGACTCATACAGTGAAACTTGTATTTGTCATCAAGTTTTAGTCGCAATCGAGAGTTAAATTTCCACTCAAAAGTAACATTACCGTAACCAAGAGCAAGAAGCTATTTGAATTTTTTTTACCCTCACCTTTTTTTTTTTTTTTTTTTTAAATGCTTCTTAACGACCCCACCAAAAGCTAGATTATACGGGGGTATGAATGAGCGGGTGATAATGAAGTGAAGTGATGATAGGTGAAAGGACATTTATATTACTCATGCCTTATGCGGGACCCGAACCCACGCCCAACGGTCACTTCAGTTTCTGAAGCGTTCCTCAGCTGACCGAGTTAACGAGGGGGGCTCTGTACGTGTGAGTCGGTAAATAATTAATGACATTTGGCAATAAAAATAGAAAAATACAAATATAACAATTTTTATTCCTATTTCAATGTTAAAGAAAGCTGTATTACTCTCACTGGTTGCACTAATCTCATCCACATTGAACCCTAATTTTATAACCATAGCACCAAGTATATCAGTAATATCACCAATTGAAAATGATACATTTTTTCGTTTGAAAATCTGTGACATCAGTGTCTGTTTAATGTAATCATGAAAATATTTGCAATGAAACATTTTTTTTAAATCCCTCAAATAGCTAAACCAATTTTTTTAACACCGTCGTTTATCATAGAAACGGGGGTAATAAAATACGTGATACTGAATAAATGTAAAAACTCGTCTCAAGTAAAAGTTTAAACCTGTAGAGCAAGACGTGCACGTGATTTTACGTGACGTCACGTATTCAGATGATAAAAAGGCTCTACATTAATAATACATGACTTTCAACCCTCGACAGACTTTTTTTTAGCCACTTGTTATTATGTTAGCACATGAGTATAGAACAACCCTTTGGCGGAACGTGTGGGATCCAAGGCGGGAGAGGGGGCGTTCATAAAGGTCAAAAGTTGCCTGTTATTTAGGTCAACTTTTCTACGCACTGAAATTGTATTCAAGGCAAGATTTCGTAGATTGACTTTGTTTACGAAACTTGATTCCATTTTTGTAGTTGTGTACTTTCACAGCGAGAGAACAGATTTTTATTTTGTCAACTGTTTGACCGTAATATTTCAGTCAATATGTTTATATGTAATATTTTTTTTTCAGAGTTTCCACCACTTGTCCCTTCTTATTTTTTTTAACAAAGAATAAACAATTGCAAATAATGACTACAAAGAAGAAACTATTTTTGTTGTCAAAATACTTCAAAGTCTGATCTCATAGAAATGTCTTGGTACAATTAGAGGGGGGAAATGCGTACTTTTTTTTCTCGGTTGGATGAATAATGTGTAGACAATAATAATAATTTAATTCTAATTTTTCATCAGACTGGATATAGAGGATATTGAAAAATTCTCAAAAATAGTGATTTACGATTTCCTAAAAACTGTATATTTCATCAGAGGATTAGTTCAAAAATTAATATTTGAAATATTAACGATTTTCAAGTAATTTATTTCAAGTGCGTTATGTGCGTTATGTTCAGAAAACATAATTTTCTATTTTTCAAAATAGATTATTAAATGGAAACCATGTGAATTCTTACAGTAAAACATAGCTATAACATAGCTTATTGTGTACTTCAATAATATAAAAGAAGGTAAAATCAGAGTTTATACTAGCAGTTTTCATTTTAAAACCATGTAAAACGCTTTCCATAAAACGTAAATACTCTTTTGTGTTAGCGTGTGATGATATTGTTATCTTGCATTAACTTCTTTGTTCACAAGTACGTCACTACAACTGCGTGCGTGCGTATTACCCCCAAAAAACTGCGTGATCCCTAAATAGCTACACTAAAAGTTCTGGTAAAACGTGGTCGCGTGCTGCAAGATTGTAAGTTTGAACTCAATACTGTACGTAAGCAGGTCATCATCAGCTCCATCATAGCGTGGTTCCAGATCATGACGTCACAGGTTTTCTGTATACGTCATTCGACCACGGCCTTCTTTAATTCAAGCGGCTCGTGTAGAACATAAAAACAAAACAAAATTGTATTTTGTACTCCACCAAAAACAAAACTTGTGAAAAAGGGAGCCAAAAGCTCTTGCTATTTAATCACTTATGGTTTATAAAAGTGGTGATATAAAAATTTGTGCCAGTTAACTCTTTTAAATGGGAAAATACATATGTGTGGATAGATATAAGGTATGCAAACGATCGGTAATTAGATGAGCGTAGCGAAGACTTTCATTTTACATACCAAACAAAAATAGGCTTCCCTTTTGGGGGGGGGGGGGGGAATTTTGTACGCATCCAGCATACAGATCACGAAAAAGACCAATCGACTCCAAACTTTTTCTGAATATTGTTGTCACACCAGAATAGGTTCGAATTGTTTTTCAGAAAAATCGGTTAAACGGTTTTTCCGGGAAAAAAATTGAAAGATTGGAAATCCCCATAAGAATAATCCAGGAGGGAAATACATGAAAAATGAAAAGTTTTGAAAAGCTTTCAAATTCATACCGAATATGAAAACAACTATCATACATATTTATATCAATTTGTACAACAATCGAATGAGATATAAAGAAGAAAACGCAGTAAAAGTATACATTTCATCGAATGCCAGGATCAACATGTAGGCCTAATGCAAAGTGTACATAATATACACTTTGCATTAATTGCACTTTGCATATAACCTGTCGCATATATGCGACAGGTTGCACTATAAATATCAGTAAGTTGCAGATATATGGTTTTTGAACGTTTGAAGTAGCCTAATCCAAGGGCTGTAGATGTAGACTGAGCTGACAAAATATTTTTTAATCCCAGATTTCTTACTTCTATACGCTCATCTCACAACGCACTTTCTGCGTTTCTGCGTATAGATAGTATAATCTACATATATGCCCTATACCGTGCTTATAGTTACGCCAAACTATTTTTTTAAAAATTGCTCGTTCAGACTTTAAGGTTGGGTCTATATATAATATGCAATGTAATGCAATGAATCATCCCTGTCTTTTAACATTGTGAACATTGAAAATCCTAAATTATTATTGCTTTTTTCCTCTTTAAAATTTCCAAAAAGAATTTATAATATTAAATTGTTTCATACAAACGAAAAGGCTTGATTATTAATATGCATATTTCCACTTTCAAAACCAGGACAATCTGACTTTACGTGTCCATAAGCTTTCCTCTTATATTGAAAAATGCCAAATTGTCTATTTCTATCACATTATAATATTACGGGTACTTATACAACTTACAAAGCTGTGGAATTTGAAATTCACAGTTTTTAGAGGCATTCCTAGCCACTCTAGACACTTCTTCTGTGAGATGTATCTAGGCAACCAAACATGGGTTTTATTATAGGAACTCGTGAGATGGAAATCGATAAGCAACAGGCAGGTCTACTTATTCGTACGTGAGATCTGTTCTATATATTTACGAGCAGGGGAAAATCTACAGGAAAATTAACAATAACTTTAAAATGAAAAAAATTATATCTGAATATATTTAAACTGTAGATTATCGAACAGAATTTTTGCTACAACTATAGGTATTATTTTAAGGGCCGTTTCAAGGTACGTCGTGACATCAATTTTTTTTTATTTCTCATTATTCTTTTAGTAGACAAATTATGTACACGTAATAAGTAATCAGTTCAATAACAATTGTTTTTTAAAAATCACTTCTACTGTTGTGCGGTGAGATTTTAATTTTCAATTTCGGTGTACCACAGTTCTCTATAATTTTCTACAAAATACAATTCACAGGAAGTTGGTTTAACATTTTTTTTTCGCAGGCAAATCGGAGAGTAAGGACAGCCCTGACAAAGAAAAGTCGGAACCACCGAAGACTAAGAGCAAAACACCAACTAAATCAGGTACAATTACTTCCATTCCATTCTCCGAAAAAATCGGGCTTTGTTTATATTTTTTTTTTTGAATTTTGTACGCAGCATACAGGTCAGACAAATTAAGCAATCGTCTTGAACTTTTTCTGGACATTACCAGAACAAATTAGAATTGTTTTCGAGTGAAATCGGTTCGACGGGTTTCCGGGAAAAAATCGGAAACTTTGGGAATAGCACTGGGTAGAATTCACTATTTTTCAATTATATTCGTCTGGCATGAAATTTTCACAGACTTGTTCTGCTGCGTATTTATATTCCTATACTTTGTTTTTTAGAAAATAGATTATTATACCGGGAAAATGACTAATATTCAGATTGACGTTTGTCAATGAAAATCCACATGTATCAAGGCTATAAGTTATAAGATGTACGATGAGTGAGTGAATGAATGAATGAATGAAGGAATGAATGAATGAATGAATGAATGAATGAGGAAGGCCTATGATTTAAAAAAAAAGTGTGTATATAACTTTCGAGTACATTCGATATAAATATCTCGCTCATCTTACTCTGCGTTTTCCTAGTTTCAAGTTTTATTATACAATAGCGGCACCTCCACAATAATGTATTTATGTTTGTTCCAGAAGCGGCACCTCCACATTAAGCTGCCAACACAACTATTCGTCTCTGCACCGTCCCAGCATTGACAGCATACCGCTGACCACTCATTATCATTCAATATGCAATTACTACCATATATTATATGTGTATATTATTACATACGTCAAAAAACTAATTCAGTTATGAGCATATTGGAATTATATCAAAACCACTTGAATTTAAAGCACGCGTTTTAGCTAAAAAGAGCAATTATTTTGAAATATGCTAATATTACTATATTTCAATTTGTAATAATCGTTTTTATTACGAAATATGTGTAGGCCTATAGCCTATATTGTATCGTGTATCATATTATACTGTCAGTTGACAAGTCTAAAATTTTTACAGGGATATTGAATTTTTTTTTTCTACATTTGAATTTTTATTCAGATTCAAAGTGTAATGTTTTATTAATTAGATGCTGCAAATATCATCAAATTATTCGAAGGGTTCTAATTATATTCATTTAGCACTTTGTCGCCCCACTTTCAGTGTAACTCACTTTTGTACTACTATTTTCAAATGCAGTCATTTCAAAATATTATTGTTTCCATTTTCGGTACCTGAATCTCTGAAATTATTGGAGATATAATCACTTCAATTGTTTGCTAAACGACCCCACCAACAGCTAGGTTATACGAGGGTACGAATGAGCAGATGATAATGAACTTATGAAGTGATGATAAGTGAAACGACTTTTCAATTTTCACTTCAAATTTTTACCACATGCATGTATATAGCCTGTGCTATCTTCTTATGTTATGCCATACTTGTGTAGAGATATTTTATGTATTCATGTCGAATAACATTGAGAATAATAATGGTTGCATGCCTAAATAAGTACCATTTTTCATATTGTTTAAAAAAAACATAACATCGCATGTGTACAAAGATTTTATGTAACTACTGTGAAAATGTTGTATGTGTAACTTCTTTAGTTTGTGAGAAACAGGTACCGCGAAATAGTGCACATTCAACATCGTCGATATAGGGCTTCTAATGTCCCTGGTTATGATAAATATATGCATCAAACACCAGGATCTATCACAAAACAATGATAGAAATAATTGTCAGTCATACACACTATGATCTTTGCAGACACTAATTCGTGCCAGCAGCGTTATACTCGATAGTTTTCAAAACATGAAAAGTATATAATTTTATATAGGCCTAGAATATGGGTCTATTGAACGAATCTCTTGACGAAGCATTATGCTTCTGTTTGTTGGTTTTTTCAATAAAACACTATAGTCTACTTTTTTTCATTTCAGTTCTCGGTGACTAGGTTTTTTACTTGAACATCTTGAATACTTTATGGTTCATTTTATTAATAGTTGGGGAGGGGGCATGAGTTTCTGGATCAGGAATAGTGTACAGGAATATTGTTATACTTTGAAAATGTTATATAAATTATATATTCGTGAATACAATTTATATAGATGATCATCTATGCATACTTTTGTAGATTTTTATTGAGTAAAATTATGTTCTATGGTAAGGCTTCTAAGGTAATATTAAAAGTAAAACAGTTCTATGCGAGATCACTCGTCCATCAAGTGGAGATAGCGAAACGCAATGTATATGAAAGGAATTATAATGAAATCAAAATTACACAAGACTGTATTAAAGATATCATCCCTTGATTAAAAGAGAACTATATTAATTATAGTTCATCTCCGCTTCGTATTTGACATTATATCAAATCAAAACTGGCATATTTTTTTAAATCAGATCGACGCATTCTTAGCCAATGCGAAGTTGCTATAATAATTGCTATATACATTATGTTATGAATATGATTTAAATGATATATTTATTTAAACTTGAATGCAAAGTATAATAAATATAGTTATCATTTTTTGTTTTAATAACATAGAAACTTGGTACAATATCATTGATTCCTTACTATGGAACCATAGCGTTATTATGGGTTATGGGTAGGATCGTTCGGACGGGACCCACAAGCTGGGCGCTCTTAATCACCACCCCATAGTTATCATAACAGTATGTATATAAAAGACCATACATACAGTTTGACTCGTAAAATACTTGTATAGATAAGTCTGGTTCTAGATCACTGATCTGTGGTCTACCCAAGGTAATAGACATGTTATATATCGGTCAAAATCTTACAGTAATTCACTGTATACGTTACTCGTGCATTGTTTTCTACAAGATCTGACATTACGACGACACCGAACCATCTTCGAGATACATGTGTGATAATCAAAGTTCCATGTCTATTTGTATACCAATTTATATAACAGAAAACGCAAACTCTTCAAAACATTAACAATTCTCATTCGACAAGGACACGTATGAAATTTTAATTTAAAATATAATATACAAGAAAATTTTTGGTAAACCTATTATAAATTGAATTTTGATTTGTTCAAATATTTCTGTTTACATTTTGATGAAATCGAATGTGATTACGCGAATAGATTTATTAAATATTCGGCCTAAAATGAGACATATTTAATTCAGAGTATAGACAAATAATAGGCTTTAAATTACTAGTTGAAAGTATATTGATGTTAAAAGAGCTGGCTTCAAGAATAGCAATTATATTGTTAGATACTAAGTGCGTTGAAGAATGCAATTACTAAGATTATTACATTTTTTAAATGTGCTCAATCAATGTATAACAAATATTGGTCGGATAGCTAAAACTTTTATTTTTATAAACATCGAAAGTTGATACACAGTCATTGTTCTCAATTAAGACTATGGCTATGGATGAAAGTAGGATCGTTTGGAGGGGGCACCACAAGGGCGATCTTATCACTTACCATTTTAATTTACAATTTTAATAATTAAAATTAATAATCTTTGAATTAATAGTCCTTTTTGAATAATTATTATTGAAAAAGGACTGCGCGATCTGTGACCATACTATTACGACGCAGATAAATGAAAGACTAAGTTTCTAAAAGTTCGAAACACATTATAAGTATGAACTGTTTTCGTAATATAAAACTAGGACTAAGTTAAAACTTGGCTAAAACTAAGATTAAATTACAACGACGATCATCTAATAGAATGTACGATGCTTCGCATTATAACGTTGTGGGTCATTAGTCACATCTATGACTATATAGAGTGTTATGTCCTCCAAACCTGGATTAAATGTTAAAGTTTTATCTATCGAACCACTGTTGCGCTTTGCTCATGTTACTGTATACTGCCAAAAATATGTTTCAATGTTGAGCTTGAGCGAAAACGGTTTAATTATTTACAAACTATAAATTACGGCGTATTCCGTATACGCATACCTGGATTTTGGTATGTGATGTAGCAAGATCGACATCAGTGTTATGTAGACAACTGACACACTGTACAGAAAACAATTGAGTTGAAGTAGGCTTCTGTCAAGTGGCTTCTTTAGTTTAGTTTGGTTTATTTTATTGCACCTATTTGGACCTGCACATCGTTTACATAGAAATACAAACAATTCGGCAGTAAAAGTTGCAGCTACACTCTAGAAGTAAGCTAAAGAACTTGAATGACGTTGGTAGAAAACAAGCGCGCACAACTTACAACAATAACATTTACTACAAATTTGCCATTGTTGTCAGTTTTTAACATCATATCGACGGCATTTTACAAGCGCAATCTATTGCTACTTTTACTGGCATGAACAAGTGAAATTTAATCAAAACATATCTAAAATACAATGAATAAATAATTAAAAAACAGGAAGAAAACTATTATGGTTACCACAGCAATGTATAATGAGCTAGCGAACCATCAGAAAATTGTATTGGTTAATATCAAGAGGTAGACATCGTTGTCCACATTCTCCAACCATGCTCCAACAATGAGTGACGTAACTTGACAGAAGCCTTAAGAAACAAAGGTGCATAGAATTAGAACGTTCTACTCCAAAAATAGCTACAACAATGGAAATCGATAATATTGTTTCTCATTGTTGGTTGGAGTAAATTGGGTTATTTTAACATAGAGAAGTAGGCCTAATATGATTTTAGTGTATTATTTTGCTTTGTGAGAAAATTAAACTGAAATGTGGTAGTCATGTAGCTTGCATAAAATATGGTCAAATTGTAGGCTATTTGACACTAGAATAGAGTAGGGATGACAGAATCTGAGAAAGCTTTAATTACATTATAATTATTACCATTGGTGTGTTTTTCTTATTATAATAAATAACGTGTTTCAGCACTTGATAAGTTGTTATTTATTGTAGCTATGGTCATAGATTGTAGGCATAATCATCTTGGCAAGCCACCTTTCTATATCGGCTCTGCTTCTCCGTTATTCAGTTAATTATTGAATGAAGTAGAGGAATAGATTTCAATTTTAAAAACTAAACCTTCAGTTATTGCTCTGTAAAGTTTTGTCACCGATTAGTTTCAAATCAAGGCGCAAATAGCGAGCGCAATAGGCAGCCATTTGGCTGAATTGCTTTCGTGATTACTTGGTATGTAAAGAGAAAAATAACTTATTCAATAATCTTGCTGTCCCATTTTAATACAGTCCATTCAATGAAAATAAAAAGTAGAAGAATGACACGATTTTGTGTGGCAAATGCGTGATTGCAAAATCAAAGCCATCCAGCAAAATGGCTCGTATCACTCGTGCAGAGCCGATTTTGGTTTTGTCATGTTGAGTATCGTGCAAACACAGCCTTCTTTATTCAGATCATTCTTTTCTGATAAGAAGAGACTGTCTTATCCAATGAAGAAGGCTGTTCAACACAATTCACAACAAATGGATAAGGTGTCAACCGCCAACAGAAGGTGTGAAATGTGAGTATTTTCTGTTAGCGTACATTATTCGTTCTTTCAAATCCAATTGAGAGGTTTCAGATAATACTTCGATATTTAGTCAATTCCAGCTACATCAGTGTGGGCATCTCAATGGTGTGGGTAATGGAATGCGTTCGTGTAATGATAACCGTAAATGCCGTAACCTACAATAGGCCAATAGGCATTTTTTAGCGATTTAGACCGAGACATTGAGTTTGTAGGTTAGATCAGTGAACTGATCCATTGAGATTGTAGTGACAATCTCAATGCCTGATCTACATCAGTATTTACGTCTATGCTGGTTGTCCTTCTCTTGTGTGACATATCTAACATTTGTCAGAAGGCGTAGGCCTATCGAAATGGCCCCAGTCTTTTACTATAATATTATTAATTAGCCCACCTAGGCCCACCTATTTCGACTTTCATCTTACATTTGTTCCTAGAAGGCTATAAAAACAATGGGTAGGGTAAGATTCAAAACGTACAATTACACTGTCTGCCCATTTGAGTGTCATTTGCCCATTGGTGGCCTTAGGGCCTACGGTAGGCCTACATAACTCAAGGCATACTAGGCTCATTGAATTTGTCAACATCAATGACTCGTCTTGTGGTAAATTTAATGAGGAAACTTCCAATTGACATATTTCAACACCTTGCTTGCTTCCATCATTGAAAAATTTTCAAAGATTTACCTGCTGCTTATCTTGAGTTATTTATTTATATTTTGTATTGTGCTGATGACTAATCTGTATTGGCGTCAGCATTGAGTTATTATAAAGTCAATGGCGTCAGGGAATGATGAATGAGGTGATAGGAATATGAGATGAAAAGTTATTTTATTATTTGTTTCAATAGCCGGCCCGCACGAAACGGTTCTTTGGAATAGCAGACTCTGGGAACAAGGAACAAACAAACTCGGGAAACACATTCCGCGGTAGTAGGCTACATAGTTCATTTCAACTTCGTGATTGCCACATAGGCCTGAACAGTCTATCAAGATGAACAATATTATTATTATTTTCATTTTCTCACAGTTTGTCTACGATATGGAAGAAAAGAAGCCAAGCTAAGAAGAATTGACGAGTATTGAGGAGCGAATAGGAACGAAACATGAAGATTACATGCAAGATATGAAAAGGAGAGAGAATTGTAGGAAGAAGATGTACGAACGCACGTAACATCGATGATTGGCAACACAGGTGAGTCACATTCTCGCTGTTGTGTCGTAATTAACTAGAGAAATTTGAAAGAATATTGGTTAGTGATTTTTCTATGAATGTGAATTTTTTATTATTTCCCGAGTTTGTGAAAATTCTTTGTCCTATTATTATTATGCCCATGTGTAGAGGAATGACATCGGGACGCGAAAGTAGTCTCATCGTTTCATTAACCATGCATCCGATGCAGGCGATAGTAGCTACTGTATCATTACAGTTCAGTGTTAGCCCAGTACAAATAAATAACATGAAAGTTGAGTAGAGCTACAATTCCGTTATAAAGTAGTTAGTAAAGACCTAGTAAAGAACTCATTCAAACTAAAATAACTCTGATAGAATAACCATTATAAATATTACGTTTGATTGTACGGGCTTGAACTTACTTCAATTGCCACAAATATTAAACCTGTCATTCTCTGTATGTGAACTTTCAGTGAACTTTGGAGAAGAAGTCCGACGTTGCAGAAGCGCCGGAAGGACTTCGAAGCTAGAACGCTTCAACAAAGTGGAGGCGGCGTTGACCTTGCGAACAAGACGGATAAGGGAGGACGCATATTAAACGTCAGCCAACCAGCATCGGTTAGTTTAATTAGTTTTTAATATATGGTACCAAAATGACGGGAACTATGTTTGCGAACAAAGTATGTTTGATCAACGTCACAGGTTTGCATTGAAGGCTTCTTAGCTATGAGAACCGCCAGCATGAACGTAGTTTGTCTTGGAACTCTTTTGTCGTTAGTATTGGGGCTTTGTATTGTTTTAGATTTTAACGGAGACTTCATCTTGAAAAATTAGATACATTAGAGTCGATTTAGCAAAATGTTACTCTCTAAAGGTAGGAGATATCAACATTTTGACACGTGGGTAACAAAGATATTTTTAATACCGGTACCTTCGAGACTGTATAGACCCTACATTTAATAATCATGCCATATAAGTTGAACAGTTTTCACTCATACTCTCTTGAAGGTACAGTAAACCCTCGTTAATCCAAACTCGGTTAATCCGAAATTTGACGTATTTCGAACTTGAAATCGGTCCCCAGCTGAAGGTATAGGCATTTCAATGTTGATTAATATGGTTAATCCGAATTTCAGTTAAACCGTAATTCGAACTAATATTTCGTTCCTTCAATTGCTTCAACACTGATTTCGGATTGGATAATTCGAAATAATCCGAGTGAATTCCGTGAAGTTATCACTGTTTTCCCAATTTCCATCCTTCTTATTTGACGCGTAAGAATGAGTGGAAGCATGCTCAGCTGTTCCATGGTTCCATGCTTTGTGTACCGAATGCAGTCTACCTTGACGAAGTCTGAGCTCGGAACACTCGTTCGTCCGACTCGGGACGGCCGAGCGCCAATAGAAACGGGCCATATGAGGATCACGCGTCACGGAGATAGCCGAGTACACACGATCAGCGAGGCCCTTGGCAACGGATCTATCACGTAGTCTCAGCCGGTGACATAACTTCCTCTAGTGCGCAAACGAAATTGACTATATTCTGAGCGGGAAAAATGAATTTTTGGTTAATCCGAATTTTTATAAACCGAAATCATTTTTTTAGGTCCCTTCGATATCGGATTAACGGGGGTTTACTGTATTAAATAGGGTAGATGCAGTGTTACATTTGTGATATCTCATACCGTTCGAAACTTATGACCAAAAAAACTGATATTTCACTATATTGCCTCCCATGCTGTTTGGTACCGGTACACTGAGATTTCAGAAAAAAGTTTTTTTCTCTTAGATAAAAGGTGGATTTATATTATTAAACACTTAATCTGCGCATAAAATCTTAAAAGTATGGTAGGTTAAGCAAATATTATTTATAAATTTCTATAGAATCTAGTGTAGTAGTTTTTCATTATCAAATATCATATACTTACACTATTTTAGCCACAACAAAAATCATAATTTTGTTTTGAACCTTTTCGATATTTTGAGCGGCAAGTGCAATCCTAATGAATCTTACTAAAGACTTGGAATTCATCTATAGATTGACAAAATCATATGGTAACACCGTATCTCTAGATAAATCGTAGAAATCAATTGGTAAATAGTGAGCAAAATTTTGGTCAAATTTTTTGGTGTTTTGAAACTTATTCTTTAATTTTTCAGTTACTATCGTTAGGCCTATATATATATATGTCGAGTTATCAAATTAGAACACAAGTAAGTCTCAGTTCCAAAATTGAGTTTAATTTAAATATTTTTTAGCAATAAACAAGTTAGTATATTTGCCATTATAGGGCCTAGGGCCTTTATAGAATTTTAGAATCCTTGTAATTACTTGGGAAAAGAAAACATTGGAAAATTCCCTTGGAATTAAGTTATTGAAATGTCCTTTCGTCATCCCATAAAATTTTAGACAAAACAAAAATCACGATTTTTTGCCTTTTAAACGTTTTCAAATTGGAGTTCTGACTTCAATTTTGGTTTTGAACATTTCTGAAATAGTATTTACTTCCTTAGAATCTATTCTTCTTACTGAATATCTGAACATGATTGGACAATTGTCATTATTTTAAAAGTCACTTATGAAAATTGGCTGGAAATTCCAGTTTTCTGGTAATTCAGACACTATTTTCTTGGAAACGGTCAAGGCGAGCTTAGCCAAATTTGCTAACGATTTAGTGTTCATGAAGTTATACTCATAAAAAAATACTAGAACATCATAAGTCTCACTGGTTCATAGAAATTGATTGCAAAACGTCAAAAAGTAGGGTACCCTGTGATTTTTGATGATTTTTTGGGGGGTTTGAAATTTTTGGTTGAATTTTGCAGTTCTATTGTTATGTATTATGTATAATGTGATCAAATTGGAACACAAATCCGGTCTCAGTTTAGAAATTGATTGTAATTTGGAGATTTTGGAGCAAAAAATAACTTGGTATTATTTGCATGTGAGGGCCCATATAGAACTTTGGAATCCTTCTAATTACTTGAAAAACAAGGAAATTGGATTAATGTGTATGAAATTGAGTTTTTAAAATGCCTTTTGTAGTCCTAGAAAATTTTAGACAAATCGAAATCATGAATTTTTCCTTTTCAACTATTTTCAAATTTGATTTCTGACTTCAATTTTGGTTTTAAAATTCCCAAAAAGATATTTTCTTCTTCAGAATTGAATCTTCTTGCTGAATATGTAAACATAATTGCACAATTGTCGTTATGCCAAAAGACCGTTCTGAAAGTTAGCTGAAAATGTCTGTTTTTTGATAAATCAGCGTCGTTTTTCTCGGCAACCGCAGGGGCAATCTCAGCGGAACTTTCTGATGATTTAAAGGTCCTAAAGTTATAATTACAAAAAAAATACTAGAACATCATAGGTCTCACAATTTTTGTCGCTTGAAACTTTTTGTACAATATCCCAGTTCTATTGTTATGTATGTGTAATGTGATCAAATTGGAATACAAATCTGGTCTCAGTTTCGAAATTGAATAATATTTAAAGATTTTAGAACAAAAAATAACTTGGTATTATTTGCCGTGTTAGGGCTCATATAGAAATTTAAAGTCCGTGTAATAATACTAAAAAGAAAAGAAAATTGCAAAAATGTCGATGGAATTGAGTTCTTAGAATGCCCTTCCGTCATCCTACAAAGTTTTAGACAAATCGAAAACACTGATTTTTTGTCTTCTTCACTTTTTTCAAATTTGATTTCTGACGTCAATTTTGATTTTAAAATTTCCAAAATGATATTTTCTTATTCAGAATTGAATCTTCTTGCTGAATATGTAAACATAATTGCACAATTGTCGTTATGCCAAAAGACCGTTCTGAAAGTTGGCTGAAAATGTCCGTTTTTTGATAAATCAGCGTCGTTTTTCTTGGCTACCGCAACGGCAATCTCTGCGGAACTTTCTGATGATTCAAAGATCCTAAAGTTATAATTACAAAAATAGACACTAGTCTCTCATGAATTAATGCAGTCAAAGTAGTACTACTTTCGTCATTGTTGAAATCATTGGATCATCGTTGTTTATTTATTTAATTGAACACAACGTTCTTTCAATGATTATTAATTTTAAAAATCATTGTGATCGGTATAGGTCTATAATTGAATCCCTATTTTTTTTCTAGCTTTCAAAATTTCGATCAATTTTTTTTAAATTTCCTTGTCTTTAAAAATTTTGCGAATAAAATGAATTTTTAGACTCTGAAAGTGGCGAAAATGTCGTTTTTTTGTAATCAGCACCTTTTCTTGACCGAAGGATTTCAATTTCTGAGATTAAAGACCAAAGTTATATTCAAAAAAATACAGAACACATAGGTCTCACCTCATAGAAATTAATGCGAAAGGTCAAAAGTACTTAGTACCTGTACATTCGGTCAAAATTTGCCTCTGAAATCATTGTTGATTCCGTTCTGTTGTTATATTCTTTATCAAATTCGAACACAAATCCGGTCTCCGTTTCAAAATCGAGTTTAATTTAAAGATTTTAGAGCAAAAATCAACTTGGTGTACTCACCATGGTAGCTAGGGTCCTATATAGAATTCTGGAATCCTTCTAATTACTTTTCCATTAGCATTATTAGCAAAATTTCAACGGAATAACTCTTTTGAAATGTCCTCTCGTCTTCCTACAAAATTTTAGCCGAATCAAAAATGATGATTTTTTATGACTCTGAAAAGTGGCTGGAAATTGTAGTTTTTGGGTAATTCAGACACCTTTTTCTTGGAAATGGCTGATGCGAGTATAGTCAAATTTGCTGAGGATTTAGGGACCATCAAGTTATACTCATAAAAAAATACTAGAACATCATAGCTCTCACCAGTTCATAGAAATTAATTGCGAAAGGTCCAAAAGTACCTTAGTTAACCCTGTACATTTCGGTCAAAAATTTTGTCCTCTGAAATTCATTGTTGAATTTCTCAGTTCTGTTGTTATTTATTCATATGGTTATCAAATTCGAACACAAATCCGGTCTCCGTTTCAAAATCGAGTTTAATTTAAAGATTTTAGAGCAAAAATCAACTTAGTGTACTCACCATGGTAGGGTCCTATATAGAATTCTGGAATCCTTCTAATTACTTTTCCATTAGCATTATTAGCAAAATTTCAACGGAATAACTCTTTTGAAATGTCCTCTCGTCTTCCTACAAAATTTTAGCCGAATCAAAAGTGATGATTTTTTATGACTCTGAAAAGTGGCTGGAAATTGCAGTTTTTGGGTAATTCAGACACCTTTTTCTTGGAAATGGCTGATGCGAGTATAGCCAAATTTGCTGAGGATTTAGGGACCATCAAGTTATACTCATAAAAAAATACTAGAACATCATAGCTCTCACCAGTTCATAGAAATTAATTGCGAAAGGTCCAAAAGTACCTTAGTTAACCCTGTACATTTCGGTCAAAAATTTTTGTCCTCTGAAATTCATTGTTGAATTTCTCAGTTCTGTTGTTATTTATTCATATGGTTATCAAATTCGAACACAAATCCGGTCTCCGTTTCAAAATCGAGTTTAATTTAAAGATTTTAGAGCAAAAATCAACTTAGTGTACTCACCATGGTAGGGTCCTATATAGAATTCTGGAATCCTTCTAATTACTTTTCCATTAGCATTATTAGCAAAATTTCAACGGAATAACTCTTTTGAAATGTCCTCTCGTCTTCCTACAAAATTTTAGCCGAATCAAAAATGATGATTTTTATGACTCTGAAAAGTGGCTGGAAATTGCAGTTTTTGGGTAATTCAGACACCTTTTTCTTGGAAATGGCTGATGCGAGTATAGCCAAATTTGCTGAGGATTTAGGGACCATCAAGTTATACTCATAAAAAAATACTAGAACATCATAGCTCTCACCAGTTCATAGAAATTAATTGCGAAAGGTCCAAAAGTACCTTAGTTAACCCTGTACATTTCGGTCAAAAATTTTTGTCCTCTGAAATTCATTGTTGAATTTCTCAGTTCTGTTGTTATTTATTCATATGGTTATCAAATTCGAACACAAATCCGGTCTCCGTTTCAAAATCGAGTTTAATTTAAAGATTTTAGAGCAAAAATCAACTTAGTGTACTCACCATGGTAGGGTCCTATATAGAATTCTGGAATCCTTCTAATTACTTTTCCATTAGCATTATTAGCAAAATTTCAACGGAATAACTCTTTTGAAATGTCCTCTCGTCTTCCTACAAAATTTTAGCCGAATCAAAAATGATGATTTTTTATGACTCTGAAAAGTGGCTGGAAATTGCAGTTTTTGGGTAATTCAGACACCTTTTTCTTGGAAATGGCTGATGCGAGTATAGCCAAATTTGCTGAGGATTTAGGGACCATCAAGTTATACTCATAAAAAATACTAGAACATCATAGCTCTCACCAGTTCATAGAAATTAATTGCGAAAGGTCCAAAAGTACCTTAGTTAACCCTGTACATTTCGGTCAAAAATTTTTGTCCTCTGAAATTCATTGTTGAATTTCTCAGTTCTGTTGTTATTTATTCATATGGTTATCAAATTCGAACACAAATCCGGTCTCCGTTTCAAAATCGAGTTTAATTTAAAGATTTTAGAGCAAAAATCAACTTAGTGTACTCACCATGGTAGGGTCCTATATAGAATTCTGGAATCCTTCTAATTACTTTTCCATTAGCATTATTAGCAAAATTTCAACGGAATAACTCTTTTGAAATGTCCTCTCGTCTTCCTACAAAATTTTAGCCGAATCAAAAATGATGATTTTTATGACTCTGAAAAGTGGCTGGAAATTGCAGTTTTTGGGTAATTCAGACACCTTTTTCTTGGAAATGGCTGATGCGAGTATAGCCAAATTTGCTGAGGATTTAGGGACCATCAAGTTATACTCATAAAAAAATACTAGAACATCATAGCTCTCACCAGTTCATAGAAATTAATTGCGAAAGGTCCAAAAGTACCTTAGTTAACCCTGTACATTTCGGTCAAAAATTTTTGTCCTCTGAAATTCATTGTTGAATTTCTCAGTTCTGTTGTTATTTATTCATATGGTTATCAAATTCGAACACAAATCCGGTCTCCGTTTCAAAATCGAGTTTAATTTAAAGATTTTAGAGCAAAAATCAACTTAGTGTACTCACCATGGTAGGGTCCTATATAGAATTCTGGAATCCTTCTAATTACTTTTCCATTAGCATTATTAGCAAAATTTCAACGGAATAACTCTTTTGAAATGTCCTCTCGTCTTCCTACAAAATTTTAGCCGAATCAAAAATGATGATTTTTTATGACTCTGAAAAGTGGCTGGAAATTGCAGTTTTTGGGTAATTCAGACACCTTTTTCTTGGAAATGGCTGATGCGAGTATAGTTCAAATTTGCTGAGGATTTAGCGACCATCAAGTTATACTCATAAAAAAATACTAGAACATCATAGCTCTCACCAGTTCATAGAAATTAATTGCGAAAGGTCCAAAAGTACCTTAGTTAACCCTGTACATTTCGGTCAAAAATTTTTGTCCTCTGAAATTCATTGTTGAATTTCTCAGTTCTGTTGTTATTTATTCATATGGTTATCAAATTCGAACACAAATCCGGTCTCCGTTTCAAAATCGAGTTTAATTTAAAGATTTTAGAGCAAAAATCAACTTAGTGTACTCACCATGGTAGGGTCCTATATAGAATTCTGGAATCCTTCTAATTACTTTTCCATTAGCATTATTAGCAAAATTTCAACGGAATAACTCTTTTGAAATGTCCTCTCGTCTTCCTACAAAATTTTAGCCGAATCAAAAATGATGATTTTTTATGACTCTGAAAAGTGGCTGGAAATTGCAGTTTTTGGGTAATTCAGACACCTTTTTCTTGGAAATGGCTGATGCGAGTATAGCCAAATTTGCTGAGGATTTAGGGACCATCAAGTTATACTCATAAAAAATTACTAGAACATCATAGCTCTCACCAGTTCATAGAAATTAATTGCGAAAGGTCCAAAAGTACCTTAGTTAACCCTGTACATTTCGGTCAAAAATTTTTGTCCTCTGAAATTCATCGTTGAATTTCTCAGTTCTGTTGTTATTTATTCATATGGTTATCAAATTCGAACACAAATCCGGTCTCCGTTTCAAAATCGCTTCTAATTTTAAGATTTTAGAGCAAAAATCAACTTAGTGTACTCACCATGGTAGGGTCCTATATAGAATTCTGGAATCCTTCTAATTACTTTTCCATTAGCATTATTAGCAAAATTTCAACGGAATAACTCTTTTGAAATGTCCTCTCGTCTTCCTACAAAATTTTAGCCGAATCAAAAATGATGATTTTTTATGACTCTGAAAAGTGGCTGGAAATTGCAGTTTTTGGGTAATTCAGACACCTTTTTCTTGGAAATGGCTGATGCGAGTATAGTCAAATTTGCTGAGGATTTAGGGACCATCAAGTTATACTCATAAAAAATTACTAGAACATCATAGCTCTCACCAGTTCATAGAAATTAATTGCGAAAGGTCCAAAAGTACCTTAGTTAACCCTGTACATTTCGGTCAAAAATTTTTGTCCTCTGAAATTCATTGTTGAATTTCTCAGTTCTGTTGTTATTTATTCATATGGTTATCAAATTCGAACACAAATCCGGTCTCCGTTTCAAAATCGAGTTTAATTTATGGATTTTAGAGCAAAAATCAACTTAGTGTACTCACCATGGTAGGGTCCTATATAGAATTCTGGAATCCTTCTAATTACTTTTCCATTAGCATTATTAGCAAAATTTCAACGGAATAACTCTTTTGAAATGTCCTCTCGTCTTCCTACAAAATTTTAGCCGAATCAAAAATGATGATTTTTTATGACTCTGAAAAGTGGCTGGAAATTGCAGTTTTGGGTAATTCAGACACCTTTTTTCTTGGAAATGGCTGATGCGAGTATAGTCAAATTTGCTGAGGATTTAGGGACCATCAAGTTATACTCATAAAAAATTACTAGAACATCATAGCTCTCACCAGTTCATAGAAATTAATTGCGAAAGGTCCAAAAGTACCTTGGTTAACCCTGTACATTTCGGTCAAAAATTAATTGTCCTCTGAAATTCATTGTTGAATTTCTCAGTTCTGTTGTTATTTATTCATATGGTTATCAAATTCGAACACAAATCCGGTCTCCGTTTCAAAATCGAGTTTAATTTAATGATTTTAGAGCAAAAATCAACTTAGTGTACTCACCATGGTAGGGTCCTATATAGAATTCTGGAATCCTTCTAATTACTTTTCCATTAGCAATTGCGTCAAAACTTTTACGATTTGGCAAAAATTTCTGAATTCATGTAGTTTCTATTTGATTTATTATTTTATCAAACAATCCGTCTCTTTAAATTCTTGTTTACAAATTTTGGATCAATGTGGTTTATCTGATGCTGATTCTTTTTGTAATCAATTTCTGGAAATCTTGAGCTCGCTTCTGAGATTTAGGACAAAGTTATATATAAAAATCTGAAATCAGTTCCGTAAATTATTCGTCAAAGCTTAGATGTAATTCTAATTTGCCTCGTTATTTTAATCATTCTGTTATTTCATTGTTATAAATTAACAAAGTCCGTTAATGATTTATTTGATTTTGCAAAATATGTGTCTCCATGTGGTCTTATAAATTCTAATTCAATACTTTCCTTACTATTAATTTAGATTTGAAATCCTTGTTCTCAAATTTTAGCCAATAAATGATCTTTTTATCTGAAGTGTGAAATTCATTTTTGAATTCCCCTTTTCTGAAATGCGAATAATTGCTGATGGGACATCAGTTTAAAACAACTACCCACAGTATAAAATTTTCAAAGGCCTCAGACACTAAAATTTCCTGAATTGTGAATTCATGATATTAGTTCAATTCGAAATCGTTCCGTTCATGTTATTAGTTAACAAATCATTACACATGGTCTAATGACTAATTATTTTTAGTTCAATTACGAATCTCTTTATCCCGCTTCTACAAATTAGGAATAATGTATTTTACTCAAATGCGAAGAGTTTTATCGAACTTCTGGAACTTGGTACAAATTTCTGTTAGACATAGTTAACTATAAAAAAAGACTAAGCTCTACCGTTCATAGATTGGAAAGGTCCAAAAGTACCTTATTAACTGACTCGTCAAATTTGTCTATATTGTTATTCATTGTTTATATGGTTTCAAATTCGACATCGGTTTCAAAATCATTATAATTAGGCAAACTTTTATCCTAGCCTAAAATCGATCTTAATCTTCATACTTTACAAATCAGGAATAACTCTTTTGAAATGTTCTCTCGTCTTCCTACAAAATTTTAGCCGAATCAAAAATGATGATTTTTTATGACTCTGAAAAGTGGCTGTAAATTGCAGTTTTTGGGTAATTCAGACACCTTTTTCTTGGAAATGGCTGATGCGAGTATAGTCAAATTTGCTGAGGATTTAGGGACCATCAAGTTATACTCATAAAAATTACTAGAACATCATAGCTCTCACCAGTTCATAGAAATTAATTGCGAAAGGTCCAAAAGTACCTTAGTTAACCCTGTACATTTCGGTCAAAAATTTTTGTCCTCTGAAATTCATTGTTGAATTTCTCAGTTCTGTCGTTATTTATTCATATGGTTATCAAATTCGAACACAAATCCGGTCTCCGTTTCAAAATCGAGTTTGATTTATGGATTTTAGAGCAAAAATCAACTTAGTGTACTCACCATGGTAGGGTCCTATATAGAATTCTGGAATCCTTCTAATTACTTTTCCATTAGCATTATTAGCAAAATTTCAACGGAATAACTCTTTTGAAATGTCCTCTCGTCTTCCTACAAAATTTTAGCCGAATCAAAAATGATGATTTTTTATGACTCTGAAAAGTGGCTGGAAATTGCAGTTTTTGGGTAATTCAGACACCTTTTTCTTGGAAATGGCTGATGCGAGTATAGTCAAATTTGCTGAGGATTTAGGGACCATCAAGTTATACTCATAAAAAATTACTAGAACATCATAGCTCTCACCAGTTCATAGAAATTAATTGCGAAAGGTCCAAAAGTACCTTAGTTAACCCTGTACATTTCGGTCAAAAATTTTTGTCCTCTGAAATTCATTGTTGAATTTCTCAGTTCTGTTGTTATTTATTCATATGGTTATCAAATTCGAACACAAATCCGGTCTCCGTTTCAAAATCGAGTTTAATTTATGGATTTTAGAGCAAAAATCAACTTAGTGTACTCACCATGGTAGGGTCCTATATAGAATTCTGGAATCCTTCTAATTACTTTTCCATTAGCATTATTAGCAAAATTTCAACGGAATAACTCTTTTGAAATGTCCTCTCGTCTTCCTACAAAATTTTAGCCGAATCAAAAATGATGATTTTTTATGACTCTGAAAAGTGGCTGGAAATTGCAGTTTTTGGGTAATTCAGACACCTTTTTCTTGGAAATGGCTGATGCGAGTATAGTCAAATTTGCTGAGGATTTAGGGACCATCAAGTTATACTCATAAAAAAATACTAGAACATCATAGCTCTCACCAGTTCATAGAAATTAATTGCGAAAGGTCCAAAAGTACCTTAGTTAACCCTGTACATTTCGGTCAAAAATTTTTGTCCTCTGAAATTCATTGTTGAATTTCTCAGTTCTGTTGTTATTTATTCATATGGTTATCAAATTCGAACACAAATCCGGTCTCCGTTTCAAAATCGAGTTTAATTTATGGATTTTAGAGCAAAAATCAACTTAGTGTACTCACCATGGTAGGGTCCTATATAGAATTCTGGAATCCTTCTAATTACTTTTCCATTAGCATTATTAGCAAAATTTCAACGGAATAACTCTTTTGAAATGTCCTCTCGTCTTCCTACAAAATTTTAGCCGAATCAAAATGATGATTTTTTATGACTCTGAAAAGTGGCTGGAAATTGCAGTTTTTGGGTAATTCAGACACCTTTTTCTTGGAAATGGCTGATGCGAGTATAGTCAAATTTGCTGAGGATTTAGGGACCATCAAGTTATACTCATAAAAAAATACTAGAACATCATAGCTCTCACCAGTTCATAGAAATTAATTGCGAAAGGTCCAAAAGTACCTTAGTTAACCCTGTACATTTCGGTCAAAAATTTTTGTCCTCTGAAATTCATTGTTGAATTTCTCAGTTCTGTTGTTATTTATTCATATGGTTATCAAATTCGAACACAAATCCGGTCTCCGTTTCAAAATCGAGTTTAATTTATAGATTTTAGAGCAAAAATCAACTTAGTGTACTCACCATGGTAGGGTCCTATATAGAATTCTGGAATCCTTCTAATTACTTTTCCATTAGCATTATTAGCAAAATTTCAACGGAATAACTCTTTTGAAATGTCCTCTCGTCTTCCTACAAAATTTTAGCCGAATCAAAAATGATGATTTTTTATGACTCTGAAAAGTGGCTGGAAATTGCAGTTTTTGGGTAATTCAGACACCTTTTTCTTGGAAATGGCTGATGCGAGTATAGTCAAATTTGCTGAGGATTTAGGGACCATCAAGTTATACTCATAAAAAAATACTATACTGAGGATTTAGGGACCATCAAGTTATACTCATAAAAAAATACTAGAACATCATAGCTCTCACCAGTTCATAGAAATTAATTGCGAAAGGTCAAAAAGTACCTTAGTTAACGAAGGTACATTTCGGTCAAAAATTTTTGTCCTCTGAAATTCATTGTTGAATTTCTCAGTTCTGTCGTTATTTATTCATATGGTTATCAAATTCGAACACAAATCCGGTCTCCGTTTCAAAATCGAGTTTAATTTTAGGATTTTAGAGCAAAAATCAACTTAGTGTACTCACCATGGTAGGGTCCTATATAGAATTCTGGAATCCTTCTAATTACTTTTCCATTAGCATTATTAGCAAAATTTCAACGGAATAACTCTTTTGAAATGTCCTCTCGTCTTCCTACAAAATTTTAGCCGAATCAAAAATGATGATTTTTTATGACTCTGAAAAGTGGCTGGAAATTGCAGTTTTTGGGTAATTCAGACACCTTTTTCTTGGAAATGTCTGATGCGAGTATAGTCAAATTTGCTGAGGATTTAGGGACCATCAAGTTATACTCATAAAAAAATACTAGAACATCATAGCTCTCACCAGTTCATAGAAATTAATTGCGAAAGGTCCAAAAGTACCTTGGTTAACCCTGTACATTTCGGTCAAAAATTAATTGTCCTCTGAAATTCATCGTTGAATTTCTCAGTTCTGTTGTTATTTATTCATATGGTTATCAAATTCGAACACAAATCCGGTCTCCGTTTCAAAATCGAGTTTAATTTATGATTTTAGAGCAAAAATCAACTTAGTGTACTCACCATGGTAGGGTCCTATATAGAATTCTGGAATCCTTCTAATTACTTTTCCATTAGCATTATTAGCAAAATTTCAACGGAATAACTCTTTTGAAATGTTCTCTCGTCTTCCTACAAAATTTTAGCCGAATCAAAAATGATGATTTTTTATGACTCTGAAAAGTGACTGGAAATTGCAGTTTTGGTGTAAAACAGACACCTTTTTCTTGGAAATGGCTGATGCGAGTATAGCCAAATTTGCTGAGGATTTAGGGACCATCAAGTTATACTCATAAAAAATTACTAGAACATCATAGCTCTCACCAGTTCATAGAAATTAATTGCGAAAGGTCCAAAAGTACCTTAGTTAACCCTGTACATTTCGGTCAAAAATTTTTGTCCTCTGAAATTCATTGTTGAATTTCTCAGTTCTGTTGTTATTTATTCATATGGTTATCAAATTCGAACACAAATCCGGTCTCCGTTTCAAAATCGAGTTTAATTTATAGATTTTAGAGCAAAAATCAACTTAGTGTACTCACCATGGTAGGGTCCTATATAGAATTCTGGAATCCTTCTAATTACTTTTCCATTAGCATTATTAGCAAAATTTCAACGGAATAACTCTTTTGAAATGTCCTCTCGTCTTCCTACAAAATTTTAGCCGAATCAAAAATGATGATTTTTTATGACTCTGAAAAGTGGCTGGAAATTGCAGTTTTTGGGTAATTCAGACACCTTTTTCTTGGAAATGTCTGATGCGAGTATAGTCAAATTTGCTGAGGATTTAGGGACCATCAAGTTATACTCATAAAAAATTACTAGAACATCATAGCTCTCACCAGTTCATAGAAATTAATTGCGAAAGGTCCAAAAGTACCTTAGTTAACCCTGTACATTTCGGTCAAAAATTTTTGTCCTCTGAAATTCATTGTTGAATTTCTCAGTTCTGTTGTTATTTATTCATATGGTTATCAAATTCGAACACAAATCCGGTGTCCGTTTCAAAATCGAGTTTAATTTATGGATTTTAGAGCAAAAATCAACTTAGTGTACTCACCATGGTAGGGTCCTATATAGAATTCTGGAATCCTTCTAATTACTTTTCCATTAGCATTATTAGCAAAATTTCAACGGAATAACTCTTTTGAAATGTTCTCTCGTCTTCCTACAAAATTTTAGCCGAATCAAAAATGATGATTTTTTATGACTCTGAAAAGTGGCTGTAAATTGCAGTTTTTGGGTAATTCAGACACCTTTTTCTTGGAAATGGCTGATGCGAGTATAGTCAAATTTGCTGAGGATTTAGGGACCATCAAGTTATACTCATAAAAAATTACTAGAACATCATAGCTCTCACCAGTTCATAGAAATTAATTGCGAAAGGTCCAAAAGTACCTTAGTTAACCCTGTACATTTCGGTCAAAATTTTTGTCCTCTGAAATTCATTGTTGAATTTCTCAGTTCTGTCGTTATTTATTCATATGGTTATCAAATTCGAACACAAATCCGGTCTCCGTTTCAAAATCGAGTTTGATTTATGGATTTTAGAGCAAAAATCAACTTAGTGTACTCACCATGGTAGGGTCCTATATAGAATTCTGGAATCCTACTAATTACTTTTCCATTAGCATTATTAGCAAAATTTCAACGGAATAACTCTTTTGAAATGTCCTCTCGTCTTCCTACAAAATTTTAGCCGAATCAAAAATGATGATTTTTTATGACTCTGAAAAGTGGCTGGAAATTGCAGTTTTTGGGTAATTCAGACACCTTTTTCTTGGAAATGGCTGATGCGAGTATAGTCAAATTTGCTGAGGATTTAGGGACCATCAAGTTATACTCATAAAAAATTACTAGAACATCATAGCTCTCACCAGTTCATAGAAATTAATTGCGAAAGGTCCAAAAGTACCTTAGTTAACCCTGTACATTTCGGTCAAAAATTTTTGTCCTCTGAAATTCATTGTTGAATTTCTCAGTTCTGTTGTTATTTATTCATATGGTTATCAAATTCGAACACAAATCCGGTCTCCGTTTCAAAATCGAGTTTAATTTATAGATTTTAGAGCAAAAATCAACTTAGTGTACTCACCATGGTAGGGTCCTATATAGAATTCTGGAATCCTTCTAATTACTTTTCCATTAGCATTATTAGCAAAATTTCAACGGAATAACTCTTTTGGAATGTCCTCTCGTCTTCCTACAAAATTTTAGCCGAATCAAAAATGATGATTTTTTATGACTCTGAAAAGTGGCTGGAAATTGCAGTTTTTGGGTAATTCAGACACCTTTTTCTTGGAAATGGCTGATGCGAGTATAGTCAAATTTGCTGAGGATTTAGGGACCATCAAGTTATACTCATAAAAAAATACTAGAACATCATAGCTCTCACCAGTTCATAGAAATTAATTGCGAAAGGTCAAAAACTAGTGTATTAACCCCTGTGCATTTGGGCATTTTTTTTTGTGATTTGAAACTTTGTGTTCAATTCCTCAGTTATGTTATTATGTCAATGTAATGCAATCAATTTGTAACACAAATCCGGTCTCCGTTTCCAAATTGAGTTTTATTTGAAGTTTTTAGAGCGAAAAATAACTTTGCATTTTTTCAAGTTGCAAAATTTGATTTGTCTCATATTTGGTGTGAACATGAAGTAGCTCTCTTTAAAGAATAATCTACCGAAAGTTTTGTAATCGATCGAATTTCAAGCAAGTTATTGACATTAATTTGATATTTGTTGTTCGCAGGCTGCAGCTTACCTTGAAGACTCACTCCTTGGACCATCGTGGCAACTACGAGATAGCGCGTAAGTGCACCGTTATGTGGGTAAACTGACCTCGTGCAGCCCGCACCCAGGTATGATTCAGCCTACTGTAAAATGATCCCCGAGCCGGGTAGGCCAGCCTAGAGTGGTTTGATCAGCGCCCCGTCGGCTCTAAACCAAGCTGATTAAAGCTCCACGACAGGAACTCATCTCCTCGAGCTTAAGCAATTGATGCCACACCCGAGCATGTGAATAAAAGGCTCGTGGGGGTGAGGGGATGATCTGGCTCGCTCTTGGGTGAGACCTTCTACCGTTGCGTGTGAGATAGACTTGCATGAGCCTGTCTTGCAAACAAGGGTACATTGTCATACATCCAATTACGATCTAAGATTAGCTGGAGGGAGTTTGGTGGAGACCTTGTATTCGAACATGCGAGAGAGACTTGCGTAGCTTTCTCGGAAGCTACGTGAGCCGCTCCTGCATGCAATGGTTCAAAGTCCAAGGTCATTTCTCCCAACCCCCTCTACATCCCCTCACCCCCTCTCTTGCGGGCTGCACGAGAGTATACTGCTACAGGTCAATCACAAGTGAGAACACGTCATGTAATTGTTACTTATCATCAATTTATTATCACATATACTGTACAAGTTGGATCAATAAATCATACAATCATAATATATTTGTTGCTTCATCATTTGTTTGACTTGATGCATGCATGCACACATGAAGTATTCATAACTTGATCAGCTGCTTGACTGGCTGAAGTCACAATGTGAACGCCGAGCTCCATCATGATCCTGGAGGCGGGACCTGCGTAGCGTGTCTTGATCAGCTGCTTGCTTGACCAGCTGAAGTCCCAGCTGTGATTGCTGCAATGGCCAAGCTGAGCTCCAACACGATCCTGAAGTTGGCAATTGCACGACATGTCTTGTACGGCAGGCTGGGATTGCAGGAACCCTCGTGCCGCAAACAGCTGAGACGACCTGCAACAACAGGAAACACAATTGGTATTAAAGGCTTCCATTGATTAGTCGACAGTTAGAAAG